>JAGFNQ010002381.1:584425-638758 GCA_024364735.1 Boesenbergia rotunda | reverse complement strand
AGTAGATAATGATAGCCAGTGGAGGTTCATTTTCTTACATCTATGTATTTCTGGAGATTGACTACTGCAGAAGACATGGTTGATCTATCAAGTACCTTGTTTATATTAACATGTAGCAGTGTATGCAAGAAAACAGATGATACACGTTGCAGCATCAATGAATCATTGGCATGTGGGTTGCTCAAACAAGTTCCACAAGGAGATTGACAGCTAATAAATCGAGTGGCATCTCATTAATCATACTTGTTGGTATTGATTTGCTCATCCATGCATGTATAAGTATTATAACTTGTAGTAAAAGAAAGCGTCGAGATAGGATTTGCAAGAGGAAGTAGTATCTGAGATAGCGTTTCATTACATGACAATTAAACAGGAAGATAAAGTGCAAGGAGATGAGATCCTAACCAATTTTCAGTATGACTCAGAGTCTACAAACCCCTTTGAAGAAATCTAGGATGCTTTCGCAACAAGACTAATGCTCTAGTGTTGTTCTCAATGTTGTAGATTGTTGGACTTTAGTGTATTAGGAAGGAGATGAAAGACATGCTATCATGAATTCCTAATGCTAGAAGTCTAGCTACCCTCCAGTTTCTTTGAAACAAACCTGCAGCCGACAAGCTCCGTGATGTTGAAATTCTTCAGAGAGCCTTCTTAACTTGGAAAAACCCTGATCGCTCTTCATTTGCTGCCGCAACATCTTCAGGGGATGCAACAGCAACTACAACACCGTTGTTCTTCACTGCTTCAATGGCATCAGCGAATTCCTTGAAGTGTGTTAGACTGCATAGCATAAAGACATCTTAAGTCACATGTCCCAATGTATCATAAAATTGAACTGCAGCCAATTAGATGGAACATCAAATGAACCTGGTTGATAAAATTTCTTCACGCCTTATTTGGCGTTCCTCATCTGTCACACCCAGTAAGTATCGTAGTAGACTGAAAGAAATAAATACCAGTTAATACTATGTCTTACACATTAAAAATCATCAAGATCCATAACCAAAAAATACTAGTCATCAATAAAAATCTGAACAAGTAATATAAAGTTTGCATAAAAATAGATAACATCAGATCCAGTACCAAATATGCTACACAAGTTCATCAAATTCGGATGAATTAGTAGCGGCTTAATGAAGTGGGAGCAGTTCATTAATTCAGATGAAACAGGAGAAGCCAAGATGAAGTTATTTGAGGTGGCATTTTCCCTCTAATTATAGTTAAAGTGATAGGGAAAAGATGGGCAATTCTTGAACACTCTTCAAACTCCAGAAATTCTGCAAATGTCCATGATGTACTATAACATACTTTTGAATCATAATTGCCAATAATTTTCCTGATGACCATTGTCTCCAAAATACCCTTTTATGGTACAGGTATGCAGTTACAAGAAAAGAAAATCATGGCTTATTGAAAAATTTTAGAGGGTATTTATCCTGAATAGTTTAAATATTTGGAGAAATGTAAATGAACCTTGAATCTAGAAAAATACGTAATTATAAAGAACTGGAACTGGCATCGTGCATACCTGGTATATCCTTTCGCATCAGGAAGCTGGTACGAGTCCACATCACCAATGGTACCAATGATGGCCTTAGTGAGTGTATCGTTATCTAGTTCCAGATCACGAAGGAAGTTGACAGTTCCGTCATATACATCTATAGTTTTTAATAGATTTGGATCCCGATAGGACAAATATGAAAATACACCTGTAATAAAACCCCAAATCATGTCAAAAAGAATTCACATTCATCTAACAAATTCAAATCAGTTTGCAAGAACAGAAGCTTGGGATTGCCTGAATGAGTATCAAAATCACAAAAGCCGCCATATGCACCACCACTGACTCGTACACGATCCCATAACCATGTGTTACCAATGTGCTTGGAGATGACGTAGGCACTTCCATGGAGCTCATACCCTGCTTCATATATGTTACCAGCCTTCCCGACATAATTTACCTGCAGAGCATATGATGAGAAAAGTTTCTCAAAGGATAAGGAGCTCAAACTTGTAGAAGTACTTTGGATGATGATAATTTCACCTGAGTAGGAATCACAATGGCTTCATTTCCAGGAGAAATTAAAGACTGCCAGGAGCCCATCTTGAGTGGTCGAGTTTTTGGTAGTGAGCCAATAAACTTATCTAGGTATTTCATGGAATTCGTCAAATTCTTTCCATCAGCAGTGACGTTAATCAAGCAACCTTCCCGACTGAGCAAGGTTCTACGAATCTCATCAAGTGAAGAAGAAATTCCTTCCCAATCTTCATCAACTCTCTTCTCCAGATTTTGTATAAACTCAAAATAACTGGATAAATTCAGATTAAAGAATATAAACATTCAATATAAGTTTCAGTATAGATATTGTAATTATTTTCCTGGATACTGATAAAGATAGTAAATCACAATGTCAAATATATGTTTAATGTAAGCCTAACTCAGAAATGTTCCATCAATATCAAATGTTAGAAAAACACTACTGCAAATATATTAAAAATTAATGATTACTGAAATGACATAATTTGATGCTTTTGGAACAAAATGTTTTAAGAAACCAAAATAAATAAATAAATAAATAGACCTGACGCCACCCATCTGTTCAGAAATCCATCCTGCAACATTTAGCTTAGCATCCATTCTTCTAGCTGCAATTCCATGACCACTGCCTCGTAATTGGCTCTGGAACCAATGACATAAAAGAGTTTTAATATCAAGCAGTATTCCAAAATTTAGACCACCATGTGAACTGCATCTGCCAGTGTTTTCCAACATGGACCAGCAAATGAACCAGTTGAGGCAACAGTTCACAGGTTGTACTTGTCAAACCTGGCATATCTTAAAATTTTAGTACTCACATGAAAAAAAATCCAAAAACAAAAAAAAATGTTTACCTCCGCTCTTGCTTTGCTTTGAGAAACAAATTGCTTAAAGCGTAGTTTATCAGTGAACTGAACATCCTGGAGAACACAATTTATCTGTAGGCCAATAATAGCGTCAGGTTCTACAAGTGCTGAATATCCTAGAAGACTATAAGTTGTTATAGTGCAACAGTATAGGCGATGGAAATGACAATACCAGGTTAAATAGATCTTCCACCCTAGCTGCCATTGATTTTCCCCGGACAATAAGATGTGTGCATGGATCGGCACTTCCCCGTACAGAAGATGTAAAAGGATAAACTGAAATTCCTCCAGTCTTTCTCCCAATCAGTTGATTTAGTTGCACAAAGTCCATATCTTTGGTGCCCATTTCTAGCAAAGACTGACTGGAAAAGGAGATCTGAGTTAAATTTTTTTTGAAGAAACAAAAGATTCCAAAAAATAACAAGACATGGAGTTCATCCTGCAAATTTTGATCAAATGGTTTCACTCACCAGAATAATGGGACAAGCTGAAGAAGTTCTTTTTTTAGGCAACTCAGATCAAACACAATTTCTGAATAGAGAACATCATTTGTGAAAAGGTCATGCTGCAAAACCTTTACCCCATTGATTTCCCCGATCTATAATGAATTGTGTTATATACTGTCTGGTGCTCACTCAGGACAAAAATTCAAAATAGAAAAATATATTAATCAAAAGTTTAATGTTCATCATCTCACAATCATGATCAGACTCTAATAGAAACCATATTAGATGTTCCTAAGCAGGAACCAATTACATTACAAGTGAAGGCACCTGTACTTCCGATAACTTTAATTATTGAACTGAGGTAGACTGAATATTGTGGGAGGTGACATAGGATTAAGGGATGAATTTTACTCATGCCAAGCAAATATTGAAGGTGAAAAGAAAGGTTTAGAGACTTACTTCAGTTGGAACGTGAATAGGTTTCTTGGGAATATCATGTAAGGACAAACTTGGAACAGATCTTAAAGCTTCTGGTGGATCAGGAGTCTCTTGTTTTAATCGTAGTTCTTGTGTAGCCCGTGCAAGCTCAGCAAGATCTTCTTCCGTCATGCTTGCTTTAACTTTCTTAAGGATTTCTTTCTCATCTGCTTCATCACGAGAAGCTTTATCTGGATCAGGCTGCAAATGAAAATTCCTTAAAATGGCATCACTAAGAAGTACCAAATACAAGATTGTACAAATACCTGCATCTCAACCGTGACACGATGAGGATTATTTAAGATGAATTTCTCTAAAAGTGGGGAAAAGACAGCTTTTGATCCTTGTTCTGCTATACGTGTTTTTAAAGATTGCAGTGGCTTCTCATATCTCAGAGGTTCAAAGGGATCCAAATCATATATCCACTTACCCTAAAGCATAGAATATTCAGAAGGTAAGGGTTGGCATGGAACAACAACCATGGTAATTTATTTTTTTCAACAAGTATAGCAACAGAAATTCATACAATGGAGCGAAGCATCAGAGATAAGCCTCTTGGGAATGAACCTGTGTTGTTCTCCCTAAGTGAGAACTCAATTGTGTTCAGGGCTGCTTCAACAGCTTCAGGCGTGAAACCTTCCACTGCCAGATTCTTTAGTGTTTCTATAATCAATTCCTCGACCTTATAGATATCATCTTGAGAGACACCTTTAAGTCCAATGCTGAACTGAGGCTGAAGAAGCTCATCTTCAATTCCACCACCAACAATAGCATCGCCCAAGCCACTTTCTAACAGAATCTTTCTTAGTGGAGAAGCTGGAGTTCCCAACAAAAGGTAATCCAAAAAACCAAGTGCAAGCTCTATCTCCAAGTCTAAGGGCTTTTCAGAAAGCAGCCAGTTAAGGCAGACCATGTGTTTCTTTTTGAGATCACCACCATCACCAGCTGGATATTTCTCAACAATCCTCAATGGCTCCTTGAACAGCTTTTGTGGTAAAACTTTTGATTCATTAGGGGCAGAACTTGATTCAAATTGATCAAGATACTCTGCATTTAGGTATAAACTTAAGTTACATGTGTGCAATACTAAGCATTGATGTACTAGTTTACCAGTGTCATAATGATTTCACCTTCCATTAGAAAGGCCCAACTATTACTAAGTCAGAAAAACCCGACAACTAGAATTGTTATTAGTTCCAATAATATAAATTTGATTGAAAGTTCTCAATAAGGTTGTCAAGTAACGAGAAAGATTGTTTCAAACTTAATCTCTAATAAATGAATACCTTCACCTAGCAAAAAGGTTCAATGAAATAAAATAGTCCAACAAAGACAAATCCAATTGTTCCAGAGAATATACAGTAACTAGAAAAGTCATCATGCATGCAAACGGTCTACGATTTTCAGACAAGAAAATATTCCCAAGTTCACAGAACCAATTTACAAGAGCATATTGACAGAATAATAAACAGCAACAGAAAAATTAATTTGGAAAATAAATCATACCACTTATGATCCGTAGTCGCTCATTTGGATCATCATCCCCATAAAACCATATCCTAGCATTGCTTGGGTGGTAATATTTACGATGGAAATCCTGAAATAGAAATGGTAGGATGTTATATTTTTGCCAATAATCATTTAGAAAAGGTTAATGATTAATAACTGTTTGAAACGCATGTGTACTGATTTCTCTACATGTCATTTTCTATTTTCCTCAAAGTTCAATCAAAACTTTAATGATATCAAACAAAGGATGTAAAATACACAAGTTACATTAATTAGAACAGAAAGTAGTTAAACATGTTGAGATAAATGATTGTGCAATTATGCAGCACAAGAATAATTTCTACATCAAATAGAATCTAAAATGTAGATTACAAAGAAACAAATGCTCATATGAAGGTCAAACATCAGGACATGTCACAAAGAAAATAAAAGGCAAGATAGGTAGATACTTTCTTCACAAAACACAACTAATGAGTCCAATGTAGATAACTGTGAAAAGAGACAAGGATAGCCTACTAAAAGTCTACGATCTAAGAAATAGTATCCATTATTGAAATAAAAAATAATTCAAAAGCAGGTTAAGTACCAACCAAAGAAAATCTAAAAAGGTTAGCCAAAAATATTAAAATGCTATAAGCAAGATTCTAAAAAATATTTTAAGATAAACAACAAAAGCACACGATAGTCTCTGTCTAAGCTACATGTGATCACTACATGAATATTTTCCCTCCACTGAGCTCTATGCATGCATTGGATGAAAACATTAGGGGGCGTTTGGTTTGCTCTATTTCTATTTTCATTTTCCAGAAAATCGCATTTTCTCATTTTCTGAAAGATGACTTTATTTCATTCTCTAGTTTTCCAGAAAACGTTATATCTTTTTCTGGAAAACAATGCTAGAAATGTAAACCAAACGCATTTTCCAGAAAATCGCATTTTCTACCGAAAATGAAAATGGAAAACAAGCGTACCAAACGCAGCCTTAGTTTTTCTAGCATCCTAGTGGGATTATCCCCATAATTTTCTAAGAACCAAATTAAATAACGCTCCCAGGAAATCTGAATTTGATTTTTCTACATATCAGTAAATATGTCTCAATAAACTAATGTAAGTTAGACTTAGACCAGCATAATTGGAATACACCAAGGATCCAAATATAATTACATCTAAATCTGACTTCAACATCACTTCTCTTTGTTTTATGATAATCTATGTGTCGGGCTTCGCTCAGCTAATCCTAGAGGTAGATGACCCTTCCCTCCTAGTTCACCTACTGGTAAATCTGGAGCACAACTTATACATACTTAGAGGCCGACCTTCATAATTGTCCCCATTGGGATTCAAATTCTAATCCTCTTATTTACCCTCTGAGTGTTTTACCACTGCACCACACCCGTGGGGGCAACATCACTTCTCTTTGTGATTGACTTGTTGGTTCTTTACTTGGTGCTTCTGTAAAATACAGCGATTCGAAAATCCGGACCAGAAAATTTTTTCAGGATTTTTCCAAATTGAGTCTAAGGTTTTCGGCCCTACGAGAGGAACCCAAGGGGCTTTATTGTAAAAACTTAAAACTTATTAAGGGCTTCATGGAAGAAAACCTTAAAGAGTTGGCTTAAGTAGATTTACCTAAAGTTAAGGGGCTTTCAGGTAGACTCATAAATTACGAATGGATAAATAATTTATCCCTAGAAATTTATTAAAGTGGATTACAATAAGTTGGAGGGTTAAATGGCTAAATCCTTTGCCCTAAGGGTAGAAGGTTAATTTGAGAAAAAGTCAGGGGCTTTACTGCAAAAGTTTCCTCCCCTTTTATATTTAACTTCTCCTCATTGCCACTCGCCCGTGCCCTAAACCCGCAGCCACAGCCGACTTCCTCTCCTTCCTCCTCCGTTTTCTTCTCCTCATCGTGCCCTAGCCGCAGCCAGCAGCCGCCGGTGAAGCCTTCCTCCTCGTCGCTCCCTTTGCGAGCCCTAAGCAGCGACGATCCGACTCCTTCTTCCTCCCCTTCGCGCATGCCCTAGCCGTAGGCCGCAGCCACCCGATCCCTTCCTTAACTCTTCTCTGCGAACCTTGGCCGCAGCCAAGAGGCGACTTCTTCCTCTCTGTTTCACCTCACTGTGCCGACTGGAATTGGCTGCCGTGGAGAGCTATGCCAGGCGCAGGTAAGGATGCATTAGTTTTGTGTTGTGATGGATGATACCTTGGATGGGATCAGTGGGTTGTTTTGTGTTTAAATTCCGAGTTAATGTTGGAGAGTTGTTTCATTCTAGATTTGTTGTGCTGTTTTCCTTCACTGTGAGGAGCGGAATGGGTGGCAGTTGGATCGTGGTTCTATTTTGAGCAGCTGAAGAAGAGTTGATTTGAGGTAAGGAGAGGATTTCCTTTACCTGCTGCCTCTGTTTTGGTTCTATTCGGTTGTAAGGTTGATTCCTGGATAAATTGGATATAGATGAATGTTGTACGTGGGCAAATAATCTTGCTAGGAGTAGTTTCTGTTTAGGGAAACTGTTTGGGATAATTAGGGGATACTCATTTAATTATAATTAATTAAACGAAACAGAATAATTAGGATGATCTTAATTATTTGAGATAATTTGTTTAGCTATCGATTGCATATTATTGTAGCTAAACATTATGCCTTTGATACAGGGCATTGAGTGGATTTGTTACTTCTGATTATCAGACGGGAGGTTCTTTCTGATACGAGCATCTTACGATTGAGGCGGATACCCTTTGACTTATCTTTTAGATATTGTCATATTGTTATGCGTGGTTTGTTTAAAGAACAGTAAGATTGTATGCTATATCTGCCTTAGTATACCTGCATTTGATATATGTTGCTTATCCTTGAGGTTATCTCCCGTTTATATTCATACAGTCTCATTTGTTGTCTTGTGAATATATGTGCATAGATGTAGAGATATGTTCCCTCTTGCATGTTGACATTGATAGATCACTGGTTACTTTTTCAGTATACCTAGTAGGTTGCGTGTATTCCATAATATAGGATTCAGACCTATACCTAGCACACGGAGGTGTTAGTTGAGGACTTGGTGGGCGTATATGTGTTTGGGTCATGCACCATCCTTGCATTATTGCATGCTGATGATCATCGGCTCCTATGTAGTCTGAGCCCATCGTCAGTTACATGAAGATATGCACACACATCCACTCAGGGGTAGTGGCTACCATAGGGTGTGTGCATTTGCCCTGTATTGCTCCGCACGGTCACTATTTGGAGGGTGGTTCCGGTGCGTGGTAGCAGCCAGGGATCCCTTCTCGTCCTGAGACACGAGAAGATGAGAGCTAGACTCCCCCATTGCTTGGGGTAGGAGAGTGACCTCCGCCAACATCCTGTCCACTCGGTCACTCAGGAGCAGAGATAGCAGGGTGCGTACAGTTGTCATAGCTCTACCCTTTCGGACGTTCATTTATGACAGGTGGACGATGATCTGATTGGTGTTAGGGGTGACGCATATCATTGCACCATGTGCATATTTTGCATCGTGCATTGTTTGTTGCATTTGATTTCTGCACTTGATTTACATGCATATACTGGTTACCTGTGTTATCTTGGATTATATGTTATACTTGTTCCATAGGGATTTATTCCACCCTCTGCAAGATAGATGGATTCGGGTATGTACCTTTATTCAGTACCTTTATTGTATACCCTTGTCTATGATTTATATGAGACTGTATTAACGTGGACTCTTATTGTTATGATAACGTACTATGCATATCTGCTGGGTATTCGCTGAGTTTATGGACTCACACCGTTGCCATACTTTTGATTTCAGGTTGATATATGCCAGGAGGGTCCGAGTCGCCAGTCCCGTGCTTGCTACTACACCTGATTTTGTTTTATGCATCATTTTCTGTTTTTGGGACCGTGTTATGTTTTATTTCGTTACATTGGAATATCGTGAACTTGTAGTTTGTGGTTGGCTTTATGGGATTGTACTTTTGAGTCCTATGTTGGACTGTGTGTGGTTCTTGCTGCGTTCCTGCCCCCTGGCAGCTCAGGTAAGTTCGGGTTTTTGGTTTTATTTGCATATTGCCTTATATATTATTATTCTGTTTGGATTTGAGGCCTGAGGCCCATTTAAATTTTGTGGTGATGCTTTATATATTGTATGTATGTGTAAATTGTCCGCCGGACAGGGGAGGTGTTATCCGATTTTCTATTGGATCAGCGGCTCCTAGGTCTCGGGGCGTGACAGCTTCCCTCTGTCCCTCCTTGTGACCAGCTTTTACTTGGTGCTTTCCCTCTTTGTAACCAGCTGATGAGTTCAAAGAATGAGCCACAAGAAGAGAACTACCTATCTCAGCTGGCTCTAAATGGCACCAGACAAAATAGGCTCTAACTCATGGTTGATGAGTAGGGTTGAGTATTCGGTCAAACCGAACTGCCCGAACCGAATAAATCGAAAACTAAATAAATCAATTTTTTTAACCAACCGAACCAACTAAATTTCCTACGAAAACCGAATCGACCAAACCAATAAAATATCGATTAATTTGGTCAAAGACCGAAATAACCGAAATTTTAAAACTTTATTCGATTTTTAATTAAAAAAAGATTTTATTTAATTAATTATATTTTTAAATAAAAAATAATTAAATTACTATTCTTATTGGGTTTAACCGAATTACAAAATTCAAAACCGAAACTGAACCGATTTAACAAAAAACGGAACCGAATTTTGAAAAAAAAAAATCGAAAACCGAATTAACCGAACCAAATTTCAAAATTCGATCAGTTCGGTTCGGTTAACTCGGGTTTTTCAAATTTTTGCTCACCCCTATTGATGAGTGTATTTCATATAGAGTTTTATCATAATTTGGCACACATCTTGTCCCATTCTATATGCATATACTTCATGTTTTTATACCTTTGCGCTTTATTTTGTTACTTTTTGTTAGGAGAACTGCTCTTTGCTAGTTTTGATTGATAGGACGTGTTTTCAGAGCATAAACTCCTTGGAACGTGAAGTTGGAGAAAAGAGCACGCTCTGGCCGTGTCCCATGACACGGGCATGCTTCTATGACCAAGAAAGATAAAGAATGGGGCGTGAAAAGGCTCAACACGGGCTAGTCATGCTTCATCATAGAGCCAACATATGAAGCATTTGGAAAGAAAAAGGGATTCAAAAGAAAATCAAAATGAAGTTTTAATAAGGAACATGTTTCGGGCTTCGTATGGAAGAAATCGAGCGCAAAACAACACTAAAAAGCCTCCTCACATATCCCACCACGGGGGGTTATGCTGCTGAGCACAAGCCATGTCAAATTCACCGAGCCGAACATGGGCACCCATGTTGGCAAGCACGGTTCGTGCCCGGTTCGCACTGCACTGCAGACCAAAAGTAAAACAACCATAACTTTCGGCTCGATTGGAGTTTTGAGTTGTGTAAACTATTAAAATTTAGATAATTTCAAACTCTACAACTTTACTTCAGGGTTCAATCCACGAAAACCCGATCTAAGTGGTGAAAACCCAATTTTGGTGCAGCGGCTGCAGCCCAACAAATCTATAGATCTGGGCAGTTTAGTAGAAGTATAAAAGGGTTAAGAAAACCCTAGCTTAGATTATTTGGAGTCCTCTTCCTTGGGAGAGGGTTTTCCCCTCTAGGAGAAACCCTAGAGTAACCAACTTCATCCTTCTCGACAATCCGTCTACTGCCAGAGCAAGGATTTCAACTGAGAAGACCGACAATGTCTTGATAAGCATTCTCTTCTCTCAATTCGTGTATTGAGTTGTGGATTATAATTTACTTATCTCTTGGTTGTATTTCTCCTTCCCCATGGAATAGATTCTCGGTATTCTAGGATTGAGGGAGTAACTATGATGTAAAATTGATGCATAAACTATGTATTTGTTCATTTCCTATTCTATAATATGTTTATGCCTTGTTCTTGTTTGATTGAATGTGTGTGATGTGTGTGCAATTGGATGTGGAAGATTGGTCAGTATTAAAGGGAAATGCTCTAGATTGTATGACCTTTGGTTCTCACGTGATAGGGGATAACCTTTTAAGCGGACTTTTTAGAGTCATTACCTTGAAGCGGGGCTAATTCTCTGCAAGGGATTAATTAACTATTGATTAATGAGTTTTCTCTAACTTAGTGTTAGGAAGTGAATTGAGAATCTAGACTGTATGATCGTTGGTCCTCAGGGTAACCTTTTAAGCGGACTTTCTAGTATTACCTCTTTATTTAATAGCATTGAAATTGGGATAAATACTCCGATACTACCTTCTGGGATCATATCGATAACTTGGTTAGAATCTTTACAAGTATGTAAACATGGAGGTAGGAAAGTGGGCAATACTTGGGGACCTCAACTAGCATGATAGTGAAATCGAAGTCCTAGAATCGTTCCCCCCAATTACAACTTCCCCCTTTAACCACTTCTCTTGACTCCTGCTCTAGGCCCTCTCTCAAACCTTCTCTTGCTTTCTCAACTCTCTCTCCTCTCTCAATTTCTTGCTCTCGTGACAACACACAACCTCGATCGTCTAGATAACTTGCTTTGCAAACTTAGCTAGTGCTTAATCAACAGCCCCTATGGATCAATATTTTTATTAGTTGATGACAAAATCATGCACTTGTGATTTCCCACATCAATGGTGCTAATAAAATTGTGTAGCAACATGGGCTGCATAGTGCATCAGTGACATATACTAGTGTCGACACAATATCAGTATCAATTAGCCGGCTGACACCAATTGCCACTTAAAACCATGATCCTAAATTTCTAACAACCTTAGTCCATACATCATGTTATACTCACATTCGGCAACATATACAAATAACTTCATGGACAATAGATATGAGACAGTTTCACAGAAAAGTTGGTTTCTTTGAATCTCTCCAGAAAAAAAAAAGAGGCATTGGTGACATGATATCCCTCTTGTTAAAAGGTAGGAACACCACCAATATCTCTGTAATAGAAGTAGCTTCTATGATAATTAATGCCTGGTTAAAATATCCAGAGTCATCAAACAAGTTCTAACATGAGGTCCCTTAACACATGAATTGTGTACAACATGAACTTCCGTCCAGCAATTGCTTGTTTACATATTTATCCTTCGTCTTTAACATCTTTAACAAAACTACAACTACCACAAGTATTACAAGCATTAATACTTATAAGTTGTAACTAATCTGCCGCAAAAAGAGGAATGAATAACGGGATTGAATGTTTTATGTTTCTTAGTACGAGTACAAGGGACTATTCTCTTTTGTAAAATTAGATTCAGTTACACTTTAAGTAACTAATTCTAGTGCTCCTCAATAACTTTAGTCCTTGTGTTATCTCATATCATTACCTTTTTCTAAAGCATTAACTGAACCATTTTCATTTAATCAATGATTATGGTGCCCAGTTAAGTGAATCAAACAGATTCATTCTCGAAATCAATTAATGAAATTAAGGTAAAAATCATGACCCTAGTTTCTATAGCAAAAATACCAGGTGGTACAATGAGAAACGGAAGTTCTTGTAACCAGTCAAAATAAAGTATATATGCTGAAAACCATTAAACATTGGCAAACATCTGCAGTATAATCAGCCAGTAGAGATCATAATTACAATGGTCATAAATACACTTAAACATGTTAGCAGAAATGAACTACTCAACTACTTAAGATATGGTAGAATATTTTGAAGTGCTCTAAGATACAAACCTTGAATTCTTCAAATGTAAGTTTCGGAATGGCCTTTGGATCACCTCCACTATCAACACCATAGGTATTTTCAGGGAAAAGGGCCTGAACATTTCATCACAGAATGTCTATTAGGCATCCTAACTTTACTGATCGATGATGTTAAGGTGAAATCAGCCAAAAGACATTTTACAAAAGAATACAAAACAAAAATAAATAAATCAAGAAACAAGATCAAACAAAATACATGAACTTGAAGGTTGGAGGAAATGACTATTGAATTCACATCTATGTTGGATCTATGTAAATCTTCAAATATTGATGATACAATAAGAAAACAATAGTAAGTACATTTTCTCATGAATTTGCTAGTTTATGCCTATGCATTACTTAAATTAGTAATTATTCCACAAAGATTAGTATTTGCAAACTAGTCAATTCAGGGATTAAACCAACTGACTATTTGTTTGGGAGTTTTTCTCCAATGTTCACTTGGTTCCAGTAACAAAATAAAAAAATTGAATACACAAAAATCTCGTAACAGACAACCAAAACATATTGTTCAAATAAACCGAAACTCAATACCACACAACACAAGCCAATGTCACCAGTATCGATCATGTCAATGAGTATTGAGTCATGCTAACACTCGACACTACTTGCCATGATACAATTCAGGTCAACATGAATTTAAATGATGTTGTCTTAGCTTCTTTCTTTTTCTTCATCTTTTTCCTCCTTTAATTGACTTACAGATAACATCAAATTATCTAATATTAAAAAGATAAATATATTACATTGTTTTAAAAGGTAGCCACCTTGGTGGTTGTGGCAAGAGACACCCTGATTTAGTTTTATATGACGAATATCATAAGAATGAAATAATAATAATAATAGGAGATATTTGAGAAATAATTGTGAGTGTTATTTCTTATTTTGCAATGTTGATAAAGAACAAAAAAAACTTGCCTGCTGAGTTACTCTGCCTAATATATTGTCAGGTTGGGAATAAACTCCTTTCATCTCATTGAAAACCACACCTGAAACAACATGTTGACCACTAATCATTAAAAGTTCCATCAGTAACAAAGAGAGTTTAATTGAGAAACATTTTAATTTAGAAATAGTATGAACCAAAAAACAACCTTTATATGAGATATCTTCTTCAGGATGGTTAAGTTCATAATGCCAGCCTTCCTGTTGAAATGTTTGAAAGTCCTCAATGCATTTAGGAAATAAAACAGCATCCAAGTACACATCAACCAAATTGTAGAAGTCCTGATAAGAATTTCAATCAGAGAAATGCATAGTCTTGTCACTTACAAATTTATATACACCAGATGCTTTATACTTACCTTTGTATTTGTTGAAGCTACTGGATAACACGTACGATCTGGATAGGTAAATGCATTTAGAAAAGTATGCAAACTACCTTTCAGCAGTTCAACAAAGGGTTCTTTCAGAGGGTACTTTCTCGAGCCACACAACACACTATGTTCAAGTATGTGAGGTATGCCAGTTGAATCATTACTGCCAATAAAATAAAACACAATGATTTTGTCGTTTCATTGAATCATCACATGTTACAATCTCGTTCAATCATTTCAATGTAAAATGTCAAACTGAAAAAATCCTGAAAGTAGCTTACTTGAAATTAGAAGTGTCTTGCAAGAAACTAAGTTGGGTAACAAAAAAAAGATGCAAAAAAGCATAAAGTGACAATGAGAAAGCAAAAAATAAGAAGACAATAAACTTAAATGATCTTGATACAGTAATTATTTATTCAGTGAAGGAAACAGCCTAATGTCATCCTAGGCTGAATGTGTGCTATGTTATGCATCCATAGAAGTAGGGTATTTACGAAACTTCCAGATATTACATGAATACATGGATAAAAAACAGGTGGATATAGTGTACTTACGGAGGAGTTCGGAAAACAATGCCAAAAACTTTATTCTCATCATCATTTGACACAGACATAATTTCTGCACCTGTCTTCCTGTGCTTATATAGTACAGCTGTAGATTTGCATTCATCTATCGTCTGTTCAGATATTATTTCAAATCCAAGTTTCTCAGCAACATCATTCCTTCTATCTGATTCTGCAAGCAAGAAAATTAATGGACATAAAAAATTTACTTCAACTTACAACACATATTACAAGAAAGTAAAATAATAGCCTAATTTGTATATATACAAATATGGTGGTAACATTGCAAAAAGCACTGAGAGCTCAACGAGATATTGAACAAGTGAAGGACAAACATAACATTTGCATGCACATAGTAGAAATTGACAGAAAAACTGGAAAATGATTTCATAAATAAACAACAAAGAAAATTAAATATAATGCACTAAAATCCCTCAATACTTTAGCATGATTTTGGGCACAATTTATCTCAATTATTTTGCTTCTAATAGTGATATTCAACTACAAATACCTAACATAAATTGGATCTTACAAATTCTTTGAGAACATGTGGAAACAAAATAATATCCAATTAAAAGGACAAAAATCATAAATATGATAGTTTGCATAAATAAACAGAGCCTTAAATCAGTAGTGATAAATGAAGTAGATAGCATTTGTGACCCTTTTTACAACTACAGTTTCCACAGACAAGTGAATATGCACCTCCAATGCACTATCTAATAACCGATGTTCAATTTTCTGATTTAACTTGATCCATCATACGCCATCAACCTAATTGATGGAAATCAAATGGAGGCTACAACAAACTAGTGAAGCAAATCCAAGATCAACATATTAGGTAAACATAATATGTACTATTAACCAAAAGGAAGATGAATCAATCTCTGGAAACAAAAGAAATTTGCTAGAAAAATCAAGCAAAAATTCAACTTTACTTCATGAAAAATAACAAAAGGGTTCCCGCACTGCAAAACTAAAATCAAAATCAATTCTTTAAAACTGGAACGAGAAAGAAGGAGAGAAACGCCCCAGGCGAATCAACCAAGCTCCGTTCCTCTTATCCATACCTCTCTCGACGGGGGAGGTGGAGACTGCGCGGATGGAAGTGATAGGAAAGCCCCGCCCCAGGCGAAGCGGCGGCGCAGGGCGCTTCAGCCAAAGCGGAGAGCCGGCACAGGGCAGGGGGCGGAACTGCTGCGGCCGCCGGGGCCTGCGGAGGTTGGAGGAGAAGAGGCGGGACGAGGAGCGCGGCGAGAAGAGAAGACGCCTGCAGACATTGGTGGAGCATGAAAAGGAGCGGAGCAGCGCGACCCCCTCCATCACCATGTAGCCCGCCGCCCTTGTCTTTGATTTCTTGGAGAAAAAGAGAAGGCCAGGGAAATGGAGCTGGAAGATAACGAGGCGATTGCGTAACGTCGATGTTTTGGAGTGTGGCCTGTGGGCTGGAAGGGTCCATGTGGGCTTAAGATCACCAAACATATTGCAATTATCGTCGGAAAATTATTTTATTTTAACTTATTTTAGTTATATTTTTTTTATTAAGCGTGTCAAAAATAAACTCCATCTGCCAATCAAATTCAAGTCGAATAAAAACAGAAATATCGAATTAGGATTGAGAATTTTCATATTCGAATTGGAATTTGTTTGGGTTCGAATTTGTTTGGGTTTGGGTTCGAATTTGTTTGGGTTGACATGAATTTAGAATTTAAAATTTGGAGGTTTTCTTTTAGTGAAATTAAAATTTATTTTAAAAAATCAGATTTTTATAGAGGAAATTACCATAAACTCCTTAATAATACATTCAACTTCCTTCTCCATCTATGCGTAAAAAATAATTTGTTCTGCCCCTTACGTGTAAATTTTTCTTTACTTCAATTCCCTTTTAATTTCTTAATATATACCGATTTACTTAATTACCCCTAATTTTTAGCTTAAAAGTCCAAAAGGAGATATAATTCTTTCTAAATTTAGTATTATTTAACTAGAATCTAGTATATTTTCTATCAAATTGAACATGACTCTTTTTTCGCTTGACCAATCGTCAATCACTAATCCAATCGATTGGTATGAGCTATCAATTGATTGGTCAGAAAAATAGGCATGTTCAATTTGATAGAAAATATACTAGATTTTAATTAAATGATGTTGAATTTAAAAGAAAATCTACCAATTTTTAGACTTTGCGTATCTATAAAAGATGAGGACTTCTATTCCCTCGTGACAAACCCAGTTGATAGATTCCCAATCGATTGGATAACTCTGATTGATTAGTAATTGATCAGTCGGGTTTGTCTTGAGGGAACAAAAGTATTTATTTTTTATAGGTACAAAAAATTTAAAAGAATGTATACTTTCTTCTAAATTTAGTATCATTTAATTAAAATATAAAATATTTTATATCAAATCGAACATAATTCTTTTTCTGCTTAAACAATTAATTGGGAGCTCATACAAATAGATTGAATTATGCCGAATTAATTGGTTAATCGGTTCAGTCTAATCCAATCTATTGGTATGAACTCCCAATTAAGAAAAATGATTTTGCACAATGAAAGTGAATGTTTTAGTAAAAAATTTGGCTGTCAATCGACGGCACGTCCAACGTCCGATCCCCGATCGGACACCATCGACGGCATTCGATCGTCATCCCGAATCAAACTATATCTTGGGGGGACAATGAACCCGACGGGATCATAGACAACTATGAACCCGTTTGGGATCAACGGTGAATGATGCAAGATCACAGTTATAACGATCCCCGACGGGTTCACCATGCCCCCTCAGGCTATAGTTTGGTTCGATGTGGCGGTCGAAGGCCATCGACAGTGTCCGATCGACGATCATACGTCGAACGTGCCACCGATTGATAGTCAAATTTTTCACTAAGACATTCATTTTTACTGTGTATATCATTACTCCCCAATTAATTGGTCAGGAAAGAAAAAAAGTGATGCTTGATTTGATAAAAAAAATATACTAGATTTAAATTAAATAATGTTGAATTTAAGATGAATTATATCTCATTTAGGGCTTTCTCTACCTTAAAAAAATAAGGACAATTAGGTAAATTGAGATTCAATATATGTTTAAAGTAAACATATATGTTAGTCAAGGAGTGGGGAATAAAATTTTTTTGACATGGGGCCTGAGAGTAAAGTTTAAGAAAAATGATGAACCAGGCAGCAGATAAATTGAACCTGGGGTGACCGGCCCGGCCTCACAGAAGTTTCCCACCGGTCACCAGGGTAAATCGGGAAGCGCTCGCGGTGGGCAGTCTAGAAGCCCAACGTCGCAAGGTTCGCGCCCTATTGGAGGAAAAATTCGTGCAAAATACGTTATAGCTAGGGATCGAACCGTGGATGTCTGAGTTAACTACTAGCGATTCTACTGCTGCACCATAACCCCGGGGGAACTGAGAGTAAAGTTTAAGTTATGATTAGAGATTTTAAAGTAATTTACAATGTTTTATGTATATAAATAACAGAATATTAATATATCGATGATGAAATATTGAGATAAAAATAAAAAATTATAAGAAAATAATAAAAAAATCAGTTCGGATGTATTTTTCGAATTGATTGAGTTATTCAAGTTCTAGTTTAAGATTTTCGATTGAATTCTGAGTTTAGATCGGATTTAAATTGAGATTTTTTTATAATATTTTTGCTTCAACGTAACCTGGACCTCTTGGCCTGTAAACACCCCTATATTTTATAAATAAAATTGAATTTTTATGAATTTGACCAAAAAAGTTAAATATTGTCTAAGTTCATTGTTTGTGAAATACATACATTAATCTTGTAAAAGAAAGATGATGGATTTGAATGAATGAATATTTTCACTCTTAAACTATAAGTTTTCTTTTAATTGATTTGAATGTTTTTTTAAGAATTTAAAATTTGGAGTTTAAGATTTAAAGTTCAATTCATCCTCTAAATATAAAATTCACATAAATTCATCATCAAAATATAAAACTTTTCATAAAAATGTTTAGCGAGATAATTACACTATCAAATTCCTAAGTAGTGCATGTAATGCTTGTTGGAGCAATCAGCCCTAAGATGATCCGAAGTGATCATGAGTTTTGATGTTTGGGCAAATGGTTTAAGTTAAGTTTACCCTTGTATTTGATATGCGTATGTTGAGTGTGCAGGTTGTATAAGTTACGCATATGGACTTGACTGGACGGCCTCAGTACGGTGAAGGATGGCATGGAGGCCTGTTGGAGGCTGACGTGCGCATCTGAGGGACCATGGAGTGCAGGGACGATAAGCTGATGGGCGCGGACTTCGAGCGCGTACATGAAAGGTGGCATGGAGGCAAGCTGGAGGCTTGCATGCGCATCCGAGGGACGAGGGTCAAAAATGAAGAGGGCGCGAAGGCAACAGTCGAGGCTGCGGAGGAGGAGTCAGTCGAGTCGTGAGGGTACGAGTGCTGAGTGATTGTACTCGGGAAGTCCTAGGGGTCGAGTGCGGAGAGAAATATACTCGAGAGAGTTAAACCCTAGGCTGGTAGGCAAGGCAGTCGACTGCTAGGTTGGACAGTCGACTGCTGGAACCCACAGAAGGGTTCTGGCTGCGGAGCAGTCGACTGCCCCTGGGAGCAGTCGACTGCCCCTGGGAGCAGTCCCTAGTCGACTGCCCCTGGGAGCAGTCGACTGGTAGCCGCTGGTAAGTCATTAAGAATTGGAACGTTGGGGTGTAACGGTCGGATTTTAGTGGCACCAGTCGACTGCCCCTGGGAGCAGTCGACTGGTGGCGAGGGTTTCAACCCGAGAGCTATTTAAAGGGGCTCGTTTGAGGGCTGAGTTTCTTGACGAATCTTGCTTGGCTAAGGCAAGATAGTAGTCTTGTGTGCTCAGGAAAGTGTTTGGTGATTGTGGAGAGGTTTCTCCACCCATAAGGAGCAACACGTTCTAGCCGAAGGTTATCCGGGGATTGATCCACCGACGGATTGTTGGATTAGTCACCCGACCGAGGTGGATACCAACTAAAATCGCCGTGTTAGCATTGGTTAGTGATTTTATTATTGTTTTACTATTATTTTCGTTGTGCAAACTAACTGTGTAGAAATAAGAATTCGGCGAAACGCTATTCACCCCTCTAGCGTACGGACAAACGGTCTATCAATGCTAATAAATAATATCTAATTTTTTTTATCAGCAAAACACTTATACAATTTATAAACAAACAAACTTATAATATATAAAGCTCACTAATTAATGAAATAAATTTAAAATGATAAATGCTTTAAACAGTTAAATAAGATCAAATTAAGAGTTTCATTCAAACGAATTAAGGCCAGTCAAATTTGAACCATGACCTTGAAGAATAGAAATAAAGTTAAACTTGAACAAATATGATCCCGGCCCTGCAACGGGTAGGTCGGCCGGGCTCGCCAGCCAGCCTGGTATCATGAAGGGCTAGCAGACAAGTCAGTAAAGATATCACCGAGGGAGTCTCCGAGCCCGGGAGACCTTGAGATCGTGTTTAGCTAGCCGCAAATGAGGTCGATCGGGCTGACCACCAACCCCTCCTAACCCAGTCGGACATGTGGCTGCCCATGCTCCCTGGCCATTCCCCGACCTAGATCTAGGTTGTGCACCATAGCTGGACGCGTGGCGACTCACGCTCCGATGCCATCACAGAGACTGGATCAGACAGAAATCACTCAATCAACCCCCGACTCAGGGCGTACCCTGTGCCTCTACTTTACCAGTCGAACGCGTGGCTGCCCACGCTCACTGGCCATTACCAGACCCGATCCATGGCACTTGGACACGCCGGTCGGCTCTCGAGGTACGGGCTATCTCGCCCCTATGTCCCCTATATCATTATATTCAGGGTACGACCCTGCTAGCAGAGTTCGGCACACCTTACTCATCTCTGACACTTCTCGCGTTCAGTCCGCCAATCCAGTACTTTCGTACTGCTCAAGCACCCCACGCCATGCCGTGTCACTCCTAAGTGCTCCCTACGAGTTGACAATTATCACACCCTTGCCTTGTCAACACGTACAAGGATTGTCAGCTCCCCGGCTATATAAACTTCGCACTCCTCCTACCGCAGGTATGCGCGTGCGAGCTCTCTAATCTGCTGTCTCATTTCAGTTCAATTCTATTATTGCGCCTGCGGATACTGACTTGATCGTCGGAGTGCCTGACCGGAGAAATCCCCGGCGGACTCACTGACGGTTGTTGTTTTGCAGAGCTAAGCCGGAGCGTCACCAGGTCGTTACCACTTTACCAGCTCGTGTCACCCGGGAATCCATCTGACTTTTGGACTCGCCACCTCGACGTGATCAAAATATTTTAACAGATTGAATCGATTAATTCAATTGGTTATCGAATTAATTATTTTAGAAATGAACAGTCCAAGAGAAATAGAGATTTTTTTCTTTAAATATTAATTCAGTAGCGTCAATCAACTGCTTATAATATAGTAGTTGATTAATGTGTTCAATCTAATGGGTTTTTTAATTTTAAAATTGAAATCTAAGCAGAAATAAACTATTTTCTTTTTTTAAAAAATAAATTAAAATCATCTATTAATTTAATTTAATCAATCTTTTGTTCATCCTAATCTCATCATATTTTGTTTTTGGCCCCGGGGCTATCGTATAGGGAAGGGCGACTAGCTATTATCCTGGATATCTACGATTCGATTCTCAACTATGACGTATATATTTATAAGAATTTTTTTCTTCAAATGAGGTATGAATTCTGAGACATTAGGTTTTTGGACTGTCCATCATGAGCGCTTTTCGATTTATCTTAATAGACGATGAAAATTTTTTATAAAACTGAATTGATTATCTAAAATAAAAAAAATTTTCGTTAATCATTTAATTCCATCGTCTTTTACCGTTTTAACGATGTAGAAAAGCAAACATACACAGCTAACGCCTAACCGTACGTTTGAAATCTTGCAGAAAATCACAACTTGATCGGCTACGTACTACCCTACACTGAAAGCTTTCATAGGGACAGCGAAGATCTAATGGAGCAGAGCAGCAAAGATTCTGCACAGTTTCTACATCCTGGACTTTTGTCGGAATCCACTTCCTGCTGTCGGTCGGAATCCGCCGTTCTCGATCGTCAGCGAGCTAGCGGCCAAATCTGATTGATTTTAAATCACGCAGAGTGGAGAATGGAGACGGAGAGAGCAACAAGACAAAAAGGAGGGAGACAGAGCTGTACTGCATGCCTATGGCCTTTCTCGCTCGAGTACTGACCGATAGGGAAAAGTTGAAGTCGGACATCTTTTGGCACATGATCGATAGATCGTTGGCTTTGGAGCTTGCAGTTGGGCGAGCGAGCGAGCCAGCCAGCAGCCACTGTGCTTCCGAAATCTCAATGGCGACGAGTGATTGGAGATCGTAATCATAAGTGATTACTTGAGTATGATCGTGCATGTTCGTCTGGAAAGAGTATTCCTGAAGCCAAAGAGTGTAGAATTGAGGCGTGGATGGTTGCGATGATTGATGATAAGGAGGCGACCATTGGGATGTTAGTTAGTTTTGTAAAAGGTGAAATTTATTATTTTGTCCCACGATGATGGTGACAAAAGACGATTCAATAATTTATCAAAAGGCGTATCTAAGAATTGAAAATTATTAATTCGCGTATCATGATTTCCATTTTACCAAAGGGCACAGGTCTTTAAGTAAATTTCCTCTTATACCCCCTCCTTCTAATTACTGTTTTTCTCTTTCTCTCTCAGTAATAAATTTCGAGACATCTGTATATTCTTTTTCAGACTTTTATTTTAAAATAATATATTATGGAATCAATGCTAAAAATGTAAGATAAAAATCAAAAAAATATTTCAGTTATAAAATATCTCATCCTACGTAATTTAAAAATAAAAATAAATGATTTTTTTTATATTTGATTAATATAAATTAATATATTTAATAATATTATTAAATATATTAATATATAAAAAAATAAAAAAAAGTGAACTCTTTTCATTTTAGGCAGCGTGGGTCTGAAATCAAAAGATTTCAGGTCCAGCGTGGGCCCGTAATTTTTTATTTCAGGCCCACATTGGGCCTGAAATCTTTTGACTTCAGGCCCGACATGGAATCAATTTTTTTTCTATTTTAAAAATATATTAACATATAAAAAAATCTATCAAAACACATAATTTCATATTAAAACGTAAGGTATAAAGTCATGCTAGGAGGGCCTGAACACAGATGTGTTCAGGCCCTCCTTGGGCCAGGAGGGTCTGAACAAATCTTGGATTAATGTAAGTAAATTAAATAAAAATATCAATAGTTCTAGTTAGAGTTGAGCTAGGAGATGATATTTTTGGTGTCCAAACTTCTAATGATTATAAATTATGTTGCAATAGGAGATATTTAGGTCAATCAGTGGGGTTTCACCAAAATCCACTGTTAGACCTAGGATATTTGGATTTCTCAAAATCCAATATCAATAGTTAGAGTTGAGCTAGGAGATGGTATTTTTAGTGTCCAAACTTCTAATGATCATAAATTATGTTGCAATAGGAGATTTTTAGGTCTATCAGTGGGTTTTCACCAAAACCCACTGATAGACCTAGGATATTTGGATTTCTTAAAACTCCATATGAATAGAGATGTTAGAGGTAGGAGATGATATTTTAGGTATCCAACCATCTATATATTAGATATCACCAATACAATAGGAGTAGTTTAGCCATACCAGTGGGTTTTGACCAAAACTCACTGATGGACCTCCCATATCTGGATTTCTAAAAACCCTATATCAATAGACAGGGTTGACCTAGGAGAAGATGTTTTAGGTGTATAAACATCTATACACTCTATATCACCAATGCAATAGGAGTAGTTTAGAAATATCAGTGGGTTTTGATCAAAACTCACTGATGGACCTACCATATCTGGATTTCTGAAAACTCCATATGAATAGAGACGGTAGAGGTAGGAGATGATGTTTTAGGTGTTCAAACATTTATATATTAGATATAACCAATGAAATAGGAGTAGTTTAGAAATATCAGTGGGTTTTGACCAAAACCCACTAATGGACCTCCCATATCTGGATTTCTGAAAACTCTATATGAATAGAGAGGTTAGAGATAGGAGAAGATGTTTTAGGTGTCCAAACATCTATACACTCTATATCACCAATGCAATAAGAGTAGTTTAGAAATATCAGTGAGTTTTGACTAAAATCCACTAATAGACCTACCATATCTAGATTTCTGAAAACTCCATATGAATATAGAGGGTAGAGGTAGAAGATGATGTTTTAGGTGTCCAAACATCTATATATTAGATATCACCAATGAAATAGGAGTAGTTTAGAAATATCAGTGAGTTTTGACCAAAACCCACTGATGAACCCTCCATATCTGGATTTCTGAAAACTCCATATGAATAGAGAGGTTAGAGATAGGAGATGATGTTTTAGGTGTCCAACCATCTATATATTAGATATCACCAATGCAATAGGAGTAGTTTAGAAATATCAGTGGGTTTTGACCAAAACTTACTGATGGACCTACCATATCTGGATTTATGAAAACTCCATATGAATAGAGACGGTAGAGATAGGAGATGATGTTTTAGGTGTCCAAACATCTATATATTAGATATCACCAATGAAATAGGAGTAGTTTAGAAATATCAATGGGTTTTGACTAAAACCCACTGATGGACCTCCCATATCGGGATTTCTGAAAACTCCATATGAATAGAGAGGTTAGAGGTAGGAGATGATGTTTTAGGTGTCTAACCGTCTATATATTAGATATCACCAATGCAATAGGAATAGTTTAGAAATATCAGTGGATTTTGACCAAAGCCCACTGATGGACCTACCATATATGGATTTCTGAAAACTCCATATGATATTGGATTTTGACAAATCCAAATATCTTAGGTCCAACAGTGGATTTTGGTGAAAACCCACTGATTGACCTAAAAATCTCCTATTGCAACATAATTTATAATCATTAGAAGTTTGGACACCAAAAATACCATCTCCTAGCTCAACTCTAACTAGAACTATTGATATTTTTATTTAATTTACTTACATTTATCCAAGATTTGTTCAGACCCTCCAGGCCCAAGGAGGGCCTGAACACATCTATGTTCAGGCCCTCTTAGCATGACTTCAGACCATGCGTTTTAATATGAAATTATGTGTTTTGATAGGTTTTTTATATATTAATATATTTTTAAAATAGAAAAAAAATTTGAGTCCACGCCGGGCCTGAAATCAAAAGATTTCAGGCCCAACTTGGACCTGAAATAAAAAATTTCAAGCCCACGCTGGGCCTAAAATCAAAAGATTTCAGGCCCAGCGTGGGCCTGAAACCTTTTCATTTCAGGCCCACGTTGCCTGAAATGAAAAGAGTTCTATTTTTTTTATTTTTTAAGTATTAATATATTTAATAATATTATTAAATATATTAATTTATATTAATCAAATATAAAAAAATTATTTATTTATATTTTTAAATCACGTTGGATGAGATATTTTTTAACTGATTTTTTTTTTATTTTTACCTTACGTTTTTAGCTCCGATTCCATAATATATTATTTTAAAATAAAAGTCTGAAAAAGCATGTGCAGATGTCTCGAAATTTGTTACTGAGAGAGAGAAAGAGAAAGACAGTAGTTAGAAGGAGGGGTATAAGAGGAAGTTCGCTTAAAGGCCTGCGCCCTTTGATAAAATAGAAACCATGGTACGCGAATTGGTAATTTCTAATTCTTAGATATGCCTTTTGGTAAATTGCCGAAGACGATTCGGTCTCCCTCAACGTCTTAGACAATCCATCCCAGATCTAATAGAGGTAAATTATGAGGGCATGCTGTTAGTAATATGAGAGAAGTGTCCTAAGGCAATCGCCTTATGATTGTAATCATTTATTTTAATAAATGAATATTCACTATTTGAGTATACATGTTCGTGTATTTGATTGAGATCTTAAACTCATTTACTGAATGTCCGCAATACGATTCACAGCATGAGAGAATTTGTGATGAATTCACAACTAGTGATTATCTCTACATGTGCAATTGTGAAGTATTGAAATTATCCCTAGTCGATGAATTGATAAAAATGGACACTATCAATTCTGTGGAGACTAGCATGGGTTATTCTCTAATCAGCTGATTCTCACTGGCTGGTGACATTGGGATGTCCGGAGATAAACATGAATGCTAGTTAAGGGAACTAGTTCATTGGAGTGACTAGCTGTAAAACTTCATATGGTGATCTACATATAGATATGTCAATGAAGTTCTTACTGCAGCTTAAGTGCGATGTTCCTTTGACTTGCGGTGTTCAAGTCATCTTGGTCATGAAGACTTATACTTTGACATCTTAAGCAAGCATCTCCAAGGAGGTGTGGACCCAGGATGATTGGGTATAAGCCGAAGTGCCCGAAGATGTTTGAACAGCCTACAAAGGATTCACCACTCCTTGCGAGGGGATGTATACCCAAGGCCTATCATCGGATTGTTACTCAAAGCCTCTGGCCAGAGCATAACATGTTCCGAGTATGAATCTCTAGGAAACATGAGAGTAATTAGAATCCGTTGGACGAGAAAGACATTACTTGGGCTAGGTGTGACGTAGTCAGCCTAGTGGGGACTGACACATATAGACCATGTCCTGAACCAAGTGGGTATAAGATGGTGAAGGGAATGAGGCACGATTCATTAGAGCTGCTGAAGGGTTTCAGAATTAATTCTGAGGTCAACCGTTGATCTTTCGATTAATTGGGGATCACGATGTACTACTAGGAGCCACTCATGATCGTTCTATAATTGGTTAATTATAGACGACCAACATAAATCGAAAGCCTATTTAGTCACACGCACTACGAGTAATCCGAGGGATTTAAAACGAGTTGAAAATTGGATTTTCCGATCAAGAGAGATAAGTCGAATCTGAATTTTTCAGAGACGCATCGGAAGCATAAAATGGCTAAGTCTTTTGAAGACTTATTGGACGAATTAAATGAGTTTAATTCGTACGGTTACGACATTGGTTTGGCCGGCCAAAGAGGGTCCCCACCCTCTTTGGTTTGGCCGGCCACAATAAGAGGGAGAACCAAATTGTTTGGTTCAAATTATAAAATAAACCGCGCGTGGTTTGTTTTATAAAATTATGGATAAAGAAATTTATATAAAGAAATTTATATAAAGAAATTTATTTTCATGGAAATTAAAATAAACCTTGGATTGGTTTATTTTATTTTATAAATCAATAATAAATTGATTTACCATGATAAAGAAATTTATAGAAATTTATTCTTTTTATGGAAATTAAAATGAACCATGGATTGGTTTATTTTATTTTATAAAATCAATTATGAATTGATTTTTCCATGATAAGAAAAATTTATAAGATAAATTTTTGTAAAATTTATTCCATAATAAAAGGGGAGACATGGTTGTTTTTATTATAAATTAAGTTATAATAAAAACTTGACATAACGGAATAATTCATAAGAAATTTATAAGATAAATTTCTTGTAAAATTTATTCCATAATAAAAGGGGAGACATGGTTGTTTTTATTATAAATTAAGTTATAATAAAAACTTGGCTTAACGGAATAATTCATAGAAAAATTTATAAGATAAATTTCTTATGAAAAATTTATTCCGTTAAAAAGGAGACTTGGCGATAAAGAGGCTACTATATAAAGGTGCAAAGGCAAGGCTTGGAAATCAATTCAAGTGATCAAGGATTCTTTCCTAGCCTCTCTTCCTCTCCTTCTCTCCCTCTCCCTCTTCTAGGGCTGGCTACCCTCTCCCTCTTCTAGGGCCGGCTGCCCTCACCTCCTTTGCCGTGAGCCACCTCCACCAAGAAGAAGCCGAAGAAGAAGAAGAAGCGGACGCAACTCCTTCCTTCCTCCCGGAATCCGGATTCCATTCTTCGTTTGGTGGTTAGCTTTCATCTCTCTCTCTTGAGATTCTTGTCGTGCCTTTGGAGAATCTAGTAGTTCTTGTCGGCATAAAACTCGTGGCTTTGCGAAGTCATCCTGAAGAAAACTCGGCGTGGACGCGAATAGAGGCGGAGCTTCCAAGGGACGCTACGGTTGGATCTCGTCCCTTACATCGAGTTACGTGAGGTATCAAGTAAATTAGTTTACTTTCTGCAAAATTTTAAATGCATGATCATGTCTACACAATATAAGATTGCATGCTAGATACGTGGTTAAAATAATTTGTGAAATTATTTATGCTAAACCTTCCGCTGCATGTAATTATATTTTAAAATTACGAACCCGTATCCATGTCAACATACACCCGGTCCCAACACATGCAACTAGTTCAGATGTTGTGATTAGTATGTGAGGAGGACAGACATACTGACTTTGTTAAATTTTATCTCCCAGACCTCATAGTGGCAACACCCACTTTGTCCAACGACTGTGTTCCATATCATTAGGAGAAAATAAATTAGCAAATCAAAATTAATCCTCACATAAGAGATATTTTCTCAGAATTTATTTGGTCGAAATCTATGAATACGCAAAAGACTCGAGGGCTTTTTTTTTAGCACGAAGCCATGTGCTATATAATTTTCAATATTTATTATATTCTTAATTTAGCATAAATAATCTCATAATTTTTCATAAATAGCATAACTAAAACTCATGACACAAGGGATATATAGTCCTTTCCTTATATATTCAATTAAGAGATACAAATCATCCCATGCTTACAAAACCAAATCTCTCTTGTATTATTCATTTATATGTGATTGTTTTGATATAGATAATTATATTGATTGGTAATCTAAGATTTCCATGATATTCTGAATTTCTTTTTATGGAGTACCCTAATGCCCTGTTTACTTGGGAGGGCGGATATAGAAAGTGAAGGAAAATTTTCAATAGGAAAATTTTCCGTAGTTTACTTCACTAGGAAAGATGGATTATATTTCTTTTCCTTTGTTTACTCATTATCAAATAATGAAGGGATGGATTCGTAAATCCATCGGCGGATCATTTTTTGGGTTGTTTTTCGTCCCCTCAAAATCGGGCGGAACGTATTTCTCTTCACTTCTCTCTACCTCATCTCTGCCATGTCTACCAGCCACGACCAAGTGAGTCGACCGCCAGGGCTTCTCCATAGTCCCGTTGCCGCGTTGCTGGCTTCAGCGCTTCTTCATCGTCATCATCCTTCCCCCCTTCCCCCTCTGTGGCCATGCTGCTGCTCAAGAAGTGGCAGTGCGGTGGCAACTTCGTCGGCACAAACAAAAGAAATCTCTTCGCATTGAAGTTCTTCAAAAATTTCTTAACTCCTTCGAAGAGAGGCATGCCGAAGTCCATGTTCCCCACCAGGATCGGATCTACCAAGATCCTGACTTCATCAACATCCCGTAGCCAACTGTTATTCTACAGTTAAATTAAAAAATGGAACAACATCCCGATTGATAAATTTTAGGATATAATAAGTCAGTGAGGGGTCAAGAGAAAGAATCTTCAAATGTTTGAGTTTTACTGATTCTACAATTTGTGAGACTACCGTAGAAGCCGCCAGTGGTGAGCACGAGTTGAGCCTCTAGTTGATGGATGGATAATTTCTATGAGGCTCGAAACGGAGAGGATGATGGGGAGTACACAGCAGAAAGGTTGGATGAGGAAGGAAGAAGGGTGCTCTAGCGGTGGAGGCTATTTGACAATGCGAGGGGAAGGAGCAGAGGATGAGGCCATGGAGATGGAGCGCCATAAGAGCAAAAAGGAAGAAAGCATGTCAGTGCGCGATTGAGTGGGTTAGGCGGTGTCAAGTGTGAAGAGGGCGGAGCTCCTTCTCCATCTAGACGGACTTTGGAGGAGACTTTGGCGATTAGCTTTCAGCAACGAAATCTCCGGCAACTCAGTTTTGAACTCCTTGCGCCGCCGCTTGTAGTTGTATGTCGCTTGAGAAGGTAGGCCCTGTTGATTTAAGCATGAAATTCTGAATGAATCTACGATATTGAAAAATGGTAAACACTTACAGCGATTCACGCTCGTCCTTCGTTGTTCTTCACGCTTGTCGTCGGAAGAACGATCACGGGTCGGAAAGTCCTTCAACGTCCACAAATCAAATCCCTCTTCCGACGCAATTTTCCTCTTCGGAAAACTCGTTGCCGAAAGCTCCTCGGATGCTTCCGATTCCCTTCTCCTCTTGCACCACTTGGACGAACCCCCCTTCCCCCTTTTATAGCAAGGAGCAAGGGGGAGGGGGAGAAGTGGGGACGTGGGGAAGTGGGTAACTTCCCCACGTCTCCCACTTCCAACATCTCCCACTCGTCCAAGTCAAGTCACATAGATCAATACAAGAATCAGGTCACAAAGACCATATAGTCACATAGACTAATACAAGAATCAGGTCACAAAGACCATATAGTCACATAGACTAATAGATCATCCAATTCATACTTTAGGGAAAATGATTCGTGCGACAGCAAGCATACTGAGCAATCATTGCTAAGAAAGTTGTGACACTTAACTTAGCTGCTCTCTGAGCGATCAATACCAAGAAAGTTGTTACACTTTACTTAGTCGCTCTATCACATGAATCAGAGACATCAATCACTTGCTTTTACCCCAGACTAAATCATTTACATCAATATGAACATCTCTAATCCCTCGTGATGACCATTAAGTCAAGAGCATGTTCAGTATTTCCATTCAATACAATTATTCACAATCACATTTTAAGTACTCAACAAAAAATGTAATTGGTCGACCAGTGAATAAGTGTCAATGATGTAAATCTCTCTTAGTCTTCCTATTTAGCTTGAATCTATTCATTTTAATCAGTTGCTTTCCTAGTTATGCTCCATAGACCGAATCATCCATAGCCAATAGGATACATGCTAAGGTAGCATACACTGATTAAAATTTCAAGCAGACAACTAAATAGTCACATAGGGTAAATCTGAGATTAACTTATAATCTCAAGGGTCTCACATAGTAGAGAAGCAGGGATCCATTCTCCTACTACCCTTATTGTCGTTATAGCACATGTGGTATGAATCACATGCTACGATGTTTTTCTCTTTAACAAAAGAGTGCATGTGTTCTCAAAAATAACATCGTACAGATTTGATCTAGACATACCCAATGTCTAATCCTGAATTCAACTTATGAATTCCTATCTGGCTTTAAGCAGATTCAGTAAATGGTGGGTTCATTTACTCCGATCATTACATAAATGATCTCATCTTGATACAAAATCAAGGCGACTCCAACTTATGAGTATGTCTCTATTTATAGCTACATAAGCTATCCCATAAGTAATAGTCTTACCTCTATTTATACTCAACAAATAGAGATGATTGTCCATGTGAGTGGACCAATCTCAACCTGCCACATGCTTATCGAAACTTTATTCAAAATGTAACACCAATACATACACTGAATAAATCATGGCACTTTCATATATATAATGAATTTGTCTGTACATTGTGTTACATTTTTCGAAGTCCTATGGACTTCACATATCCAAGAAATGACTCTTTAGTCAATGGCTTAGTAAAAGGATCTGCAAGCATAGCACGTGTAGGGATATACTCAAGAACTACCTTTTTCTTGTCCACAATATCCCTTACATAATTATATTTAATTTCTATGTGCTTGCCTTTACTGTGATATTTGGGATCCTTGGAAAAAGCTATTGCAGCTTGATTGTCACAATACAATGTAACGGGACTCCCACTATCCTCAGCAATCTTCAAATGCTTCAGGAACCTTCTTAACCAGACAACTTCTTGTACAGCCGCTGCACAAGCCACATATTCGGCTTCCATTGTCGACAAAGCTACACAAGCTTGTTTCTTGCTATTCCATGAGATGGCGCCACCATTCAGCAAGAAAGCATAGCCCGATGTGGATTTTCTGTCATCAAGATCTCCAGCCCAATCTGCATCTGAGTAGCCCTTCAGGCTCAACTTTGATCCTTGGAAGCAGAGACAATAATCTGTCGTCCCTTTGAGATATCTGAATATTCTCTTCACCGCTTTCCAGTGTCTCGATCCTGGGTTTGACTGGAAACGGCTAACCAAGCCAACTGCATAGCTGATGTCAGGACGTGTACACAACATAATGTACATTAAACTACCAATGACACTGGCATATGGTTTTTTCTTCATGTCAGCTATTTCATCAGGAGTCTTGGGATACATACTTTTGCTCAGAACAGTTCCTTTCGCTACAGGAGTTTGTTCAATGTTGCAATTAGACATATTGAAGTGTTGTAACATCTTAGTAATATAAGCCTCTTGAGACAAACCCAAGAGTCTTTTTGATCGATCTCTTATGATCTTTACCCCTAAGATGTTCTCAGCTTCTCCCATATCTATTATGTCAAATTGTGATGAAAGCCATGATTTTATTTCTATCACAAACTGTATGTCATTTTCAGCTATTAGCATATCATCAACATATAACGATAATATGACAATCTTTCCTTTATCCTCCTTGAGGTATACACAATGATCCTCATTGATCATTTCGAAATCATAAGATAAAATGACTTCATTAAATCTTATGTTCCATTGTCTCGACGCTTGCTTTAGCCCATATATAGACTTTTTAAGTCTACATACTTTATCCTCTTGGCCTTCAGCAATATAACCTTCTGGCTGTGCCATATAGATTTTCTCGTCAAGATTACCATTAAGGAAAGCCGTTTTTACATCCATCTGATGTAATTCTAAGTCATAATATGCCACTATAGCTAAAATGACACGTATTGACACAAACTTCACAACTGGGGAAAATGTCTCTTCAAAATCAATACCCTCCATTTGGGTATATCCTTTTGCAACCAGACGAGCTTTGTATCGATTAATCGATCCATCTGCTTTCCTCTTGATTTTGAGAATCCACTTATTCCCAATAGCCCTTCGGCCCGGAGGAAGATCGACTAAATCCCAAACATGATTCTCTCTCATCGACTCCATTTCCTCATCCATTGCAATTCTCCATTTTTCTCTGACTGAACATCTCAATGCTTCCTCAACCGATCGAGGTTCCTCATCGTCAACAGGGAGTATCATTAATGCCTCATTCTCAATGTCAAACCTTCTCCGAGGAATAATCTTACGACTACTCCTTCGTAAGTCGGACTGTTGAGGAGCTGAAACTAATTCATTCATTGGCAAATCACTCCCACTGGGTTGACTAAATTCAGGTATCACCTGTGATACCTGTGTTGTTGATAAAGGAACATTATCCTCTTCCTCTATTGCAAATAAAGGAATCGACTTATCAACTTCACCTCTTGTTGGGAATTCAGTTTCGAGAAAAGTGGCATCTCTTGACTCAATTTCAGAGACGGTTCCATCTTGCTGCTCACCAATGAAAACATAACCCTTAGAAGTATCAGAATACCTTATAACGATACACTTTTTACCTCTTGGTCCTAGTTTTCCATATTTGTGAGTCTTATCATGAACATAGGCAGCTGACCCCCAGGGTCTCAGATTACTCAAATCTGGTTTTCTGCCTGTCCAACGTTCATATGGAGTAGATGGAACAGACTTGGAAGGCACTCGGTTAAGTATGTAGGTCGCAGCTAATAATGCATCTCCCCAATAGGAAATTGGCAAATTAGCTTGAGCCATCATAGACCTAACCATATCTAGAAGAGTCCAATTTCTTCTTTCAGCAACTCCATTTTGCTGCGGAGTTCCTGGGATAGTTAGCTGTCTAATAATCCCTCGGTCATTACAAGTTGTCTTGAACTGATCAGACAAGTATTCACCTCCACGGTCAGTGCGTAAGGTTTTAACCTTACGATCCAATTGATTCTCAACTTCGTTCAAATAACGTTTGAAGCAATCTAATACTTCATATTTATGAGAAATCAAATACACATGACCGAAACGTGTGAAGTCGTCAATAAATGTAACGAAATAGGAACCTCCATGTCTAGCCTTCACATTCATTGGACCACATACATCCGAATGAATTAATTGCAATGGTGAATCAGCTCTAATAGCCTTGCCAAATGGTTTCCTCGTTGCTTTTCCAGCAAGACAATGCTCACATACTGACAAATTAATCTTAGCATGAGAGCCTAATAGACCCTCCTTAGCTAATCGATTCATTCTTTCTTGTCCTATATGTCCTAGTCTAGCATGCCAAATTTCCTCATTGATATCAGCATCACTAGCAAGAGCAATGTTTGAAAAACAACTATTAATTCCACAATTAATATAATGTTCCACATCAAGAACCATGAAACCATTCATTACATAACCACACCCAATTAACACAGAGTTAATTCGAAGTTCCACACAACGACTGTAAAAGTTTATACAATAGCTCAAATCAAGAAGACAAGTAACGGAAACCAAATTCCGTCGAATATCAGGAGCATAAAGGACATCATGTAGAAACAACGTTTGTCCACCACGAAGGTTGAGCTTGCAAGTGCCAATGCCTTTGACTTCAATTCTTGCATTGTTTCCTACATATATCCATTTGTTACCAGCTGGTACTCGACGGTACTCCACGTATGTAGCTCGATCACAAGCTACGTGGTTCGTTGCTCCTGAATCTATAATCCACAAAGGATGAGAATCAGCTAACAACACTGAACTAGCAACATTATGCTCATAAAAAGAAGTTAAATATGGAATTACCTTTTTCAGCTCGGTACAATCTCGAGCGAAGTGGCCCTTCTTGCCACAGTTGTAGTAAGTTAGCTTGCCTTTAGGTTTCTTTTCATTCTTCTTTCCTTTCTTCTTGATTGGGTCTTGCACAGTAGTAGCACCAGCTTCTTTTCCCTTACCCTTCCCTTTCTTAAACCATTTTTTCTTATTCTTGGATCCAGAACCTTCAGCTACAAAAGCTTGCTCAGAAATCCTTGCGGATTCTACTCTCTCCGCCTCCAGTTCAATATGGCGTGAGACATCAATGAAAGTCCTGATACTCTCACTGTGAGTAAGGTTCTGCTTCATTGTTTCCCAAGAATCAGGAAGGGAACGAATAACTGCTTGAACCTGTTGTTCGTCGGTCAACTCATGACCAGCAGTCTTAAGCTCCCGAATCATATTACCCATTTCTCTTAGATGTTGGGTCATCGTTACATTCGGGCGCTTTTTACAACTGTCAAACTTGATTGTCAGTTGACGAAGCTTGCTCACACTAACTCCACTGTATCTCTCTTTCAGGGCAACCCAGACAGCATGAGCTGATGGTAGTGGCTCATACTCAAATACCAGGTCATCTACCATTGAACTAATCAATATCCCCTTTGCAGTGGAGTCCTTTTTCTTCCATGCCCTATAGGCATCAAGATCCAATCTGTACTGTGCAGTCGAACCAACAACAGGTTCAACCATGAAATGATTTACAGCCTCCAGAACTTCTTGTTCCTCAAGAACATATTGTATCTTGAGATGCCATATTTTATAGTTGTCCCCATACAATTTCTCCCCCTTGTTCAGTTCAGCTATGATGTTCTTGGTTGCCATGATCTATCATAAATAAACATATTATTCATTAATTCAGTGTATATCATCTGTACATAATTTTTGATTGACTCAATGTAAACTTGACTTGGATTACGAAATCAAGTGATAACTACGTTTTCACTCATCATTCGCATCATCCAATCTAATTAACATTGATCAATTATATTATATACATCCCATTAAATGAACTAATCATTTATCTTGAATATGAACTAATCATATAAATGAACTAATCATTGACAAGTCAGTTAACACATAACATAACTTTATTTAATAGGCTTAATAAGCAGGTACAAACAAACAGAATTCAACGAACTAGATAAGTTGACATCATTCCCATAATAAAAAATATTATGACAGTGGCTATCACTCTCTCGTTCATCTCTAATTGGCCAGTCTGATCAGGCTCGGGATCTTCCACAGATTCTATCGGATCTTCCTCAAATATTTCAGGATCTTCCTCGATCATTTCAATATCAGGATCTTCCTCAAATATTTCAGGATTTTCCCCAGGCATTTCGGGATCGTCCTCGAACATTTCGGGATCGTCCTTGAACATTCCGGGATCTTCCTCTGGGTCTTCCTCAGAATCCACTATTGGATCCCACTCGATTTCCTCAGGATCGCCTTCGAATTCTTCAATCAGATCTATCTCTGGATCCTCTTCAAATTCTTCAGAATCCTCTTCCAGATCGTCCTCAGAATCTTCCAGATCCTCTTCCAGATCGTCCTCAGAATCTTCCAGATCCTCTTCCAGATCGTCCTCAGAATCTTCCAGATCCTCTTCTGAAAAATTCTGGCGAAGTAGTTCTCTACGCAACTCGGTATAAGAGATACGTCCTTCATAGAGTCCCCAGATACATCTTGCAGCTACTTTAGCACGCCTCGGCAATGAACTAATCAATGTCCCGATCCGGTAGTTATCTAGAACTGGAAACTCTTCCTGTTCGAGTTTCCAAAATAGACGATCAAGCCTTCCCATATGCCCTTGGATGCCTAGATGTGGGCGGTAGTCAATCTCCTCTATCTGTTCCCTTAAATGATTCCGTCGCACATCTCGACGAGTCATTGTGGTAATAAATCTCGGCATCTGGAATTGAAATACACAATGTCAGTATAAAACCGACAAACCAGTAACAAAACTGGTTCAATTCAATTCACAATTATGCATAAACCCACAAAGTCATAAACAGATAAGAAAAATAAATTTTCTTGATTTGGGAGCTCTATTGACTAACACCTTGGGCCGATCGATTGGGAAATCAAATCCATAGTCTGGGTCCATTATCCTCATTAGAACTAATCTAATCGGACAGGGATGACTTATCTTAGTCGTTTGCTCACTTAATTTAAAGTCAAATCTATTGTTCGAACCAAACAAAATGGTTCTGGTTTGTATTAAACTGATCTGATTAAATTAACTAATGGTTTGAACTAGATCCTGATTTTATTGGATCAATTTGGTCTAGTCAAACCAACTAATGGTTCGAACTGGACATAAACATAGTCGGTTCAAGTTGGTCTGGTTAAATTAACTAATAATTTAAATTCCAGTTGAAATGAACCAATTTAATCGGATTTAATTAATTCCAACTAAAATCCAATTTAATCAAATTTTGGTCAAGTTCCAATAACCAATAGCTAAATTTTAAAACCAATTCAACCAAGCAATTAATTAAAGCACAAAGCTAATTAATTTAATCGAAGAAAAAAAACATGCAAACCAACTAATGGTTCAAAAGAATTTTTTTTCTTTTTTTTTCTATTTCTGTACCTACGACCTTAAATTTGCATGCAAATTTTTTTTCTTTTTTTTTCTTCCGCCGGTTTTTTTTTTATTGTTTTTCGAGTTTGCTTCCGCCGCCTGTTTTTTTTTTCAGCCGTCCAAAGTTTTCACCGCGACTAACGCGGTTAATCGGTAGTGTGTAACACGACCGAGTGGGATCGTCGGTTCGCAACGCTAACAACTATTTTACCGACTCAAAAAAAAATCTGCCGACACAAAGTCGACCGACTCGGAAAAAAAAATTTGCCGACACAAAGTCGACCGACTCGAAAAAAAAATCTGCCGACACAAAGTCGCGATTTTCCGACGAAACAATTTCATGCTATTTAGAACGAATCTATGCTCTGATACCATTGTTGATTTAAGCATGAAATTATGAATGAATCTACGATATTGAAAAATGGTAAACACTTACAGCGATTCACGCTCGTCCTTCGTTGTTCTTCACGCTTGTCGTCGGAAGAACGATCACGGGTCGGAAAGTCCTTCAACGTCCACAAATCAAATCCCTCTTCCGACACAATTTTCCTCTTCGGAAAACTCGTTGCCGAAAGCTCCTCGGATGCTTCCGATTCCCTTCTCCTCTTGCACCACTTGGACGAACCCCCCTTCCCCCTTTTATAGCAAGGAGCAAGGGGGAGGGGGAGAAGTGGGGACGTGGGGAAGTGGGTAACTTCCCCACGTCTCCCACTTCCAACATGGCCCTACACGGCTAATCGCAAAGGGAAGATAGGCCCTGAGCTGCCATTCTATTTTTCCTTTTTTTCCTTCATAAGTTTTTCTTTCTTTCGTCTTGTCCTTCATCTTTCTGCAAGATTCAATTTCCTTCTGTTCTCTTTTCCTTTCTCTTCTCTTCTCTTCCTTTCCTTTCTCAACCCACTCCTCAGAGTAAACAATGCCTAAAGTTCCTTTTTAGTGTCGTCAATTTGAATTGATTTTGTCGGGTTAGCCTACCTCGCTAAACAATTTAAGTGGATTGTATTATTCATTTATATGCAATTGTTTTGATATAGATAATTATATTGATTAGTTGAATCAATTCATTCTGTTCACTTTAGAAACAATCAGTCAACTGATTCTCCCAATCAATCGAATCGATTCATTTTTGTTCACTTCAAAATCAATATCAGTCGACTGATTCTCTTTATTAGTCAAATCAATTCGCTTCTGTTCACTCCAGAAGCAACACCAATCGAATCGATTACTTAGATTAATCGAATCGATTTACTTCTAAGGTTGAATCAATTTGACTAATATCAAAATCAATCGACTGATATGTAAAATTGAACCCGATTTTACAACATGTTAGTGGATTTATTTATTTCTATTCGACTAATACCAATATCAGTTGAACAAATTTCATGATTAATCGACTAATTGTAGTTTTTAGTCCTTCTAATAACTAAATTCGTCTTAAATTTTCTACACTTGTGTCCCCACTACCTCATGTCGAATGAATCTCTTGTTCTTTGAACTTTTGACACATTCATCACTTGCACATCCAATCATGTGATTTACTTGGATTTTTCTTCTCTTACCAAGAATCCGATTGTAAAATACGGTTAATTAATATAATAATAATAATAAATATATATAATAAAACAATAAAAGAGGTATATAAATATAGATATATAGTTATTTATATAAATTAATATATAATCACCATAAAAAAGAGTTTAAATTTGGAAACAATTAGTGGAAAACTTTTGGAATAATTTTCTAAAGTTTTGGAAATATTTATGGGGATAATTAGACGCAAGATAGTTAGTTATGAATTATTTAAGAAAAATTTAATTCTCGGATTTATATATATATAAAACTTCTATTTTATAAATTCTTTCCCGTGCCCTAGCCCTCGCCGACTCTTCTTCGCGCACGGCGATCGACCAACACCGCGCTGCCCCTTCGCCGCCACCTCTTGACCACCGACGAGCGATGGACACTAGTCTCCAAGTCCTAAAGAAGCACCGTCTTCTCCCCTCAGATCCCTCTCTCTCGGCGCATTTCCTCTTCGCAAACTTGCCTCGCGTTGTCGGCTCAATTTTTTAACGCCTGTTCTTTCGCTGAGGCCATCCACCATCGCCACCATTATGGGAGGCGATGTCGACTCCGACGAGGTCCTACCGCAATCCTCGTCGGCTGTGTGAGATCACCCTCTCCTCTTGCTCCCGATTGCTGCGAGCACAAGCCCTTGACGTCGACGACTGTTTCCACCTCTTTAAAGCCGGTGCCACTGTCACGCCCCGAGACCAATGGAGTCGCTGATCCAATATAAAATCGGACAGCATCTCCCCTGTCCGGCGGACAATTTACACATACACACAAACCCACGCAGATATAAAATGGCCTCAGGCCGCAAAACAGAGGTATAAAAAGCATAAGATACTAAAACACCATGATACTGAATTGTAGAACTCACCTGAGCTGCCCCCAGGGCAGGCGCGCAGCAAAACAATCAACACATAGTCCAACAGAGGACTCAAAAATACAATACCATACGAATAAATCTCGAATACAAATCCACGACATATAAGAAAATGAATACAACGCATAAGAACTGATATATAAAGGAAAACAACGCGGAAGCATCCATCAACGAAGTCGTAGGGACCAGGACCGGCAACTGGGCTCCTCCGGCGAGCTATCAACCTGAAACAAAAATATTACGACGGGTGGTGAGTCCAAGTGGACTCGCGGGTATATAGAAAGATATACATGGCTGAAAAGTAGCTAAAGCAGCTATATAGAAACAATAGGATACAGTCTCCATAATAATATCAGAAGCATGCATAACTGAAATAATAAAGGACTGTACATACCAGAAATCAGTCTATCATGATCACACTAGGACTCATACCATACTATCAAGTGTAGGGTCAACAAACCATACCAAAAGTACCTCCTGTATTTGCATGTTAAACAAGTGCAGCAAGTAAATGCAGCAAACACAATCAATGCACAAATGCATCATATGCACATGATGCAATGCCATGGTCACCCCCTAACTCCAGTCAAGCCACCGAGACAGGCGATACTATGTCGGCCGAGTGGGTAGAGCCGTGACACTGTCCGCACTCTGCCATCACTGCTCCTGAGTGACCGAGTGGACAGGATGCTGGTGGAACTATCGCTCTGCCCCATGTATATATGGAGGAGATATCTCTCTCATCTTCTCTGGTCTATGGAAAGAGAAGGAATCTCTGCCTACTACCACGCTCAAAAACCACTACCCATGAGCGGACGAGCGGAGCAGTACAGAGCAAATGCACACACCCAGCGATATCCACTAACCCATGAGTGGTCGTGTGTGCATATCATGTATCGGAAGACAATTATGCTCAACCACAAGGGAGTCGCTGATCGCCGGCATGCAACAGTTCAGGTATGGTGCATGACTAACACATGCAACCCCTACCAGGTCATCGACACATAACTCAACCTATCATGCACAGGTCATATGTATGCATCATAACCCAATCAATCCTATATCCAGATACACGTGCAAGTATGAATAGAATCAACCAATGCAACCATACAATGGTATGCTAATCTCTATCCACCTACTCATACTCATACCAATGCTATACAAAATCAGATAACCAATAAACGAGACTGTATAGAAGGAAATTTAGATCATATCCAAGGTCAAGCATAAGTATCAAGCATGATAACAAAACGGTAGCTGATAAAGGTCAATATCAGCCTACTGCATATATATATAACAATAACCATGCATAAAGATAAAGTGGGTCTACAGAATACAAGCAAGAAGTACCCGCCTCTAAATGGTGAAGTCTGTATCAAACAATAAGAACCACCCGCCAATAATAAGCAGCAATAAATCCAAGTCAAGTCCCTGTATGAAGGACATATTTAATTAGCGATTACAAACAAATAGTAGCTAGCTAATTAAATTCCTAATCTGTATTAGGGTTTAACCCAGTTGTCCCCTTTCTTTTAATTACGTATGATTAAATGGTACAATTTCTAATTACTCCTTGTAATTAATATTAGGTCCAACCCTCAATTCGAATTCAATACAATATTAGGGTTATGTTTCATACTCAACCCAATCTCACCACATGGTTCAATCTAGGATCAACCCCAAGACCTACCACTGATCAATCACTGTACCTACAGTACATATAATCCAAACCAGAGCAAAACTACTCCTTACACTACATCCAAAACCATAGCACAAATAGAACTACATCTAGCTTCCAATTCAACATAGGATTGAGCCAAAACTCAATTGAACTCTTACCTGAGCCAAGCAACACTCCACGGTAGAAGCTCCCACTCACACAGTGAGGTGGCGCACAACAAAATGGCTGAAACCCAACCTCACCAGCACAAACAGAAGATGCGATATTAGAGCCCAGGTTCCAATTCCAATTTCCAGAATCTAATCTGCCAGCACCCACAAAGATTCGATTCATACTCAACCTCAGACCCAATTATTGTATACATGATCGGCGATGTATCAGCTAGAGGAAACCTTACCCAAGTGGCTACCGGCGTCGCTCCCTTGAACCAAGACCAACCGCTGATTGGCGATGTATCGACTCTCGAGTTCCTGGCTAAGTGAACCCTAGCTCACCTCCTGTGGAGCTTCGACCGCTCGAGGGCGTTGTCGGCCGACTTGACCATAGCAGCGCCCCAAATCGCCCGAAGCAAAAACCCTAGCAACCGTTCGTGAGAGGGCTTGAGGATCGAGGGCTTGAAGCTTCGACGCCGGCTGGATTCTCAAGATAGGGTTCGCCGGAGGGATGGAAGCCGAAAGAGACGGTGTCATCGGCTATCGATCGGGAGAGGAGGCTGCTCGCGTTTGGGCTTGGGTGCGGGCGAGGGAGTCTGTGATCAGGCTGAATGGGGTTAGGTCACGGCTTATAAGAGGGATATTTTGCACTTTAGTCGAAAAAGATTTTAGTCAAATCACAAGGATGCCTTAGTTTCGAGTTTTTAGCAGTTAACCCCCTCTAAATTCTGCTCTATTGCATCCAGACCCTTGATTGAAGTTTTAAGCCCTTTAGACCTCAAAATATTTTGTTGTATTCCATTTTATTCTCCGAAATTTTGTCTAAGGGCCCGATAACCCTAGGGTGTTTTCTGAATAATTTTTTGGAGCTGAATAAAAGGGTCGGATTTAACATCCTCCCCCACTAATAAAAATTTGGTCCCCAAATTTCGATATTCACTGTAGTAAACACTATCAAGAAGTATGTTGATATAAATACTGAACAGTAACTAATCATACATACCTCAAGTGAACAGGTGGGGGTAGCGAGCTCGGATGGCATCCTCAAGCTCCCAAGTAGACTCCTCATCTGAGTGATGCTGCCATCCGACTTTAACCAGCCAGATTGTCTTGTTCCACAACTGATGCTCCTGGTGACCCAAAATTCGTACTGGAATCTCCTCGTAAGACGCGTCAGGCTGAAGTGGAACTGAGACATCCGACAACATGTGGGAAGGGTCTGGTACATATATCCTCAGCATGGATACATGAAATACATCATATACGCCAGTAATGGATGGTGGAAGAGCCAAACGATAAGCCACTGCCCCAACCCTCTCCAGAATCTGGAACGGACCGATGTAACGTGGAGCAAGCTTCCCTCGAAGACCGAATCATTTCACCCCTTTCGTGGGTGAAACTCACAGAAATACGTGATCACCTACGGAGAACTCCAGATGTCTCCATCTCCGGTCGGCATAGCTCTTCTGACGATCCTGCGTCTGATGGTACGAACTAACTCTGCCTCGTGTTGAGCTCTCTGAGGTCCTAACAGCTGGGATTCCCCAACCTCCTCCCAGAGGATGGGTGTCCGACAAGGCCTACCATACAAGGCCTCATACGGTGCCATCTGGATAGCCGCATGATAACTGTTGTTGTAGGCGAACTCGACAAGATGCAGATGCTCCTCCCAACTGCCTCCGAAATCCATAACATAGGCTTGTAGTAAGTCCTCCAAGGTCTGGATGGTACGCTCTGACTGACCATCAGTCTGCGGATGGAAGGCGGTACTAAATCTGAGCTCGGTACCCATGGCCTTCTGCAGACTCTGCTAGAAGCATGAAGTGAAACGCGGATCTCGGTCAGAGATGATACTCAACGTTATGCCGTGTAATTTGATGATCTCTCTACAATATAGCTCTACTAATTTATCCAATGAATTGGTCCTCCGAATAGCTAGAAAGTGCGCGGATTTGGTCAATCGATCAACGATCACCCAAATCGCGTCAAGGCCTCGTCTGGTCCTAGGCAATCCCACCACGAAATCCATAGTAATGTGTTCCCATTTCCACTCGGGAATGAGAATACTTTGAAGTAGCCCAGCAGGTCTCTGGTGCTCTGCCTTAACCTGCTGGCATACCAGGCATCGGGCTACGAAGTCGACTATATCCCGCTTCATCCCGTTTCACCAGTAAGAACGTCTCATATCCCGATACATGCGGGTGGCACCCGGATGGATAGCAAATCGGGAGCGATGTGCCTCCTGTAATAGCTCCTCCAAAATAGGGTGTGCCTCGAGTACACAAAGTCTCCCGCGAAAATACAAGACACCCGCGTTGTCTCGTGTGAAATCAGACTGCTGCTCTGTGGCTGCTCGACTGCCGAGGAACTGCAGATGCTGATCGCTCTCCTAAGCCTCTCTGATCCTCCTCCCAATGGAAGACTGAGCAACAATGGTCGCCAGAGTACCCCTCTCAGTCTGACCCTGCTCCTCTAGACCCAACTCTAAGAAGCTCTAAACTATCTTGGTAACCAGGACTCGGTGATAGGCCAGTACCCCTCTGGACTTCCTACTCAAGGCGTCAGCAACGACATTAGCTTTCCCAGGGTGGTAGCTAATGATACAATCATAGTCCTTCAGGAACTCCATCCACCTCCTCTGTCAGAGGTTGAGCTCCTTCTGCGAGAAAAGATACTTGAGGCTCTTATGATCAATGAATATCTCAAAAGTGATCCTATACAAATGGTGCCTCCAAATCTTCAGAGCAAAAATAATCGCTGCCAGCTCTAAATCGTGAACTGGGTAGTTCTTCTCATGCTCCTTCAGCTGTCGAGAAGCATAAGACACTATCCGCCCGTGCTGCATCAGAACGGCGCCCAATCCCTGATAGGACGCATCCGTATAAAGCACAAATCCGTCCTCTCCTGATGGAAGAACGAGGACGGGTGCCGACACTAATCTCTGCTTTAGCTCTTGGAAATTAACCTCACAAGCCTCTGACCATGTGAATTTCACGCCTTTCCTGGTAAGGCGTGTTAGCGGCATAGCTATGCTCGAGAAGCCCTTAACAAATCGTCGGTAGTAGCCGGCTAATCCCAAGAAACTGTGAACCTCCTGAACTGACTTTGGTTGCTCCCAACTGGTGACAACCTCGATCTTTTGGGGGTCTACTGAAATACCACGGCTGGAAACCATGTGCCCCAGAAAACCGACTGAGGATAGCCAGAATGCGCATTTGCTGAACTTCGCAAATAAGCGCTCCCGTCGGAGAGTCTCCAAAACTATGTGAAGATGCTGCGCATGCTCCTCCTCAGAACGCGAATAGATCAAGATGTCATCAATGAAGACAATCACAAACTGATCTAGATACTCCATGAATATGCGATTCATTAAATCCATGAATACCGCTGGTGCATTGGTAAGCCCAAATGGCATTACCAAGACCTCATAGTGCCCATATCTAGTGTGGAATGTTGTCTTCTGAACATATGAGTCTCTAACCCTCAGCTAATGATATCCGGACCGCAGATCAATCTTAGAATACACTGAGGTGTCTCTGAGCTGATCAAACAAATCCTCTATTCGTGGCAACGGGTACTTGTTCTTGATAGTTACTACATTCAACTGTCTGTAGTTGATGCATAACCTCAAAGAACCGTCCTTCTTCTTAACAAACAGAACCAGTGAACCCCAAGGAGATACGCTCGGTCTGATGAACCCTCAGTCTAATAACTCCTGGAGTTGGACCTTCAGCTCGTCCAACTCTTTCGATGCCATGCGATAAGGAGCTTTAGATGTCGGCACAGTCCCCGGAATCATCTCTATAGTGAACTCTATCTGTCTCCTGGGAGGAAGACCCGGTAGCTCCTCTGGAAAGACATCTGGGAACTCCTGAACAACTGGAATGTCCGGAAGAGAAGAACTACTGTTGTCATCCACGCTAATCATCGATAACAGATAACCCTGACAGCCCAGTGATAACAATCTCTGTGCCTGGAGCGCAGAAATAACAGATATGCCGTCGTCTTGGATGCCGGTGAAATCCCACGAGGGTTGGTCCGGAGGCCGAAAAGTGACCACCCTCGTCCGACAATCCACGGTGGCATGATACGCTGTAAGCCAGTCCATGCCAAGGATGACGTTGAAATTCACCATCTCAAAACTAGTGAGTTCACGATGGGGATATCACCACCAAACACCAGTGGACATCCTTTGACCTTCTGGTTAATGTCCCATCAAGATTATCCAGTCACATATGCTCAATCTATGAGTCAAAATCTCTCATAAAATAGCGTAGCGACGAGCGAGTCGATCGACCATCGCCTCGAAACCCCGAACTCTTAAATTCCTCCACTCAAGGTTCATAAACCTCTGAGGTTATCTCCATAGCAAGGAAATAGAGACACTCTATCTCTCAATATTATCTCAATATAATCACGAAGTGATTCTTTATTTCATGAAGGTCGTCTTTGGCATCTTCCACCTAAAGGTGGTCTAGCCTCGTAAGTGATTCGCCTCAACGCAAATCATTAGTACGAATGTACGACCTTGGTTATCCAAACCAAATATACGCGGTAACCCATAGGTATCAAGCAATTAGCCCCACACTTTTTCGTACTAGCTCAAGTCACCTATTAAACTATACCTTCTAGGTCATCAACCAGGTACAGGTGATCCATGGTCAAAATTCCCATGGAATAGGATGTATCAATCCTCCACTAACGACGGTAGCACGTAGCTAATGTTACTCTTCTACATCAATGTAAATCATGTACCCTAACGTGCTTTCCAAGTCACCTAACCAAGCACAAACAACCCAAAGTCTGGAACTCTTTGAAGTAGGGTAAATCGATCCTACACTGATCGAGCCAACACGATAGGCAACCCTAGTTCTCGCCCAACTAATAGTAGCTAGAACACATGTTGGAGCAATCGATCCTAAGATGGTCTGGAGTGACCATGGGTTTTGATGTTTGGGCAATGGGTTTAAGTTAGGTTTACCCTTGTATTTGATATGCGTATGTTGAGTGTGCAGGTTGTACAGGTTACGCATATGGACCTGACTGGACGGCCTCAGTACGGTGAAGGATGGCATGGAGGCCAGCTGGAGGCTGGCGTGCGCATCTGAGGGACCATGGAGTGCAGGGACGATGAGCTGATGGGTGCGGACTTCGAGGCGTACGTGAAGGGTGGCATGGAGGCAAGCTGGAGGCTTGCGTGCGCATCCGAGGGACGAGGGCCGAAGATGAAGAGGGCATGAAGGCAACAGTCGAGGCTGCGAAGGAGGAGTCAGTCGAGTCGTGAGGGTACGAGTGCAGTGTGATTGTACTCGGGAAATCCTAGGGTTTGAGTGCGGAGTGGAATGTACTCAGGATGGGTAACCTTAGGTGGGTGAGTAGACCAATCGACTGGCCTGGGGGCAGTCGACTGATGGAACTCACAGAAAGGTCTCAGCCCTGGGACCAGTCGACTGCCCTTGGGGCAGTCGATTGGTAGGTGGCTGGTGAGTTGGCTAAAATTCGAACGTTGGGGTGTAACGGTCGAATTTGGCTGGCACCAGTCGACTTCCCTGGGGGCAGTCGACTGGTAGCGAGAAATCAGCCCCGAGTCCTATTTAAAGAGGACTTCATGGTGGTTGAGTTTCTTGACGAATCTTGTCTTAGTTAAAGGCAAGATAGTAGTCTTTGTGCTCAGAGGTTTGCTTGGAGTTGTGGCGGGTTTCTCCATCCACAAGGAGTGACGAGAGTTAGCCGGAGGTTATCCGGAGAGTGATCCACCGATGGATTGTTGGATTAGTCACCCGACCGAGGTGGATACCAACTAAAATCGCCGTGTTAGCATTGGTTAATGATTTAATTATTGTTTTACTATTATTTCCGCTGTGCAAACTAACCTTGCAGGAACAAGAATTCGGCGAAACGCTATTCACCCCCCTCTAGCGTACGGACAAACAGTCTAACAATTGGTATCAGAGCAAGGACCGCTCTTGATCGGACTAACCGCCGAGGGAGCAACCACTAGAGGTGAAGAATCATGGAAGACAAACTTGGGGACGACATATACACTCTACCGGTCTACGACCATGAAGACTTCGGGCGTTGGAAGTCAAGAATGGAGATGTGGCTGATGATGGAGTGGGAGTGCATGATGGTGCTTGAAGAACCATTTGAAATTCCAAGAGACAAGCATGGGAAGAAGCTCCGCCCAAGATACTGGACTCAAGAACAACAAGGGCAATCAAAGGCAAATGAGAAGGTAATGAGTATATTAATAAATCTTTTGCCTAACCACATTTTGAGTGTTGTAGGGAATTATAAGAATGCACACGAATTATGGACCAAGTTGGTGGAATTTCATAAAAACCCTACACAAGGTCAAGTGGTGGAAGAGCCCGAGGAAGTGAGCTCAATAGCTCAAGAGGAGGAAGAAGTGTCCACATCCTCAAGTGAAGAAGAAAGTGAGAGGTCATCCACCTCATCTAGAGAAGAGGAGGAGGTCACCACCTCAAGGATTGAGGGGGAGGAGAGACCCTCACCTACACATGATCAAGAGGAAGTCTCCACTTCATCTAAGGGTGAAGAGGAAGTCAACCAAGCCTCAACCTCCACCAAAGCAAGGACTAAAGACCACATTGTATGCTTTGGGTGCAATGAAAAGGGGCACTACAAGGATAAGTGCCCACTAGGTAAGAAAAAGGAGATACACCCTAAACCCATTGTAAATTCCTTTAAAGCTAATGTGGGTTGTAGAATTGGTGAAGCTCAAGCTAAAAGGAAGAAGATTCGATGCTTCACATGTGGAGAACTAGGGCATTATCACACTAAATGCCCTAGAAAAGGTGAGCTAAAGAAGATGGAAAATCTAAGAAGATGGGAAAAAGAAGAAAGAAGGAAGATAAGAAGCTCACAACAAGGAAGGACTACAAGGGTAAGGGAGGTACCCTCTAACCCTAGTTTAAAAAGAAATTCGATTTCAAATTCTTCTTTACATTTCAAGAATCATGTTAATTACCCACCCATGCATGCTAGAACTCATGAGAATTGTTTATTTGTGCATAATCATGGATTTAAGTACAATGATAGGACTAAGGGTAATAAGGTAGATCATAACCCTAAGAAAAGCATGCATCATGATAGACCTAAGACTTGGGTACCTAAGGATCAAGGCATTGACCCCAAGAAGGGGAGACAAATGCCTAAGAAAATGGATAGGTCTATGAATGTCCAAAGTGGACATGTGGATTCTAGGTTTAGGAACCTAAAAAGGGAGAATCAAGTTTTAAGGGAAAAGCTTGATAGATTGGAGAAAACCCTAGAGAGATTAACTATTGGATCTAAGGGTTTGGATATGATGTTGGGTAGTTTGAAACCCAACTACGATAGATCGGGATTAGGATACCGGTCTAAGACCTCTAAGACCAACAAAAAGAAGTAAGCTGGGAAGACATACAATTATGGTAAGGAGGAAAAGTCTAAGGATGGCAAGGGGATGCCATCCATGGGTAAAAAGAGTGACCTAACCAAGGACAAGGTGTCCAAGGTTAAAAAGGTCAATTTTGTGGGCCAAGAGTCACCGGGGGCACACCGGTGTGGCTTAGTGTGGATTGAGTCACCTAGGAAGGTGGCTAGGGCTCAGAGCTCAAGGGGGAGCTCTAGGAGCCTTTGGGGTCCATGGTAAATGGATCTCAAAAGTTTCTCCCTTAGGAAATTAGATGAAATGTGCCAAAAAGGGTTGGAAGACTTAGGTAAGTCTTAATCCTAGATTTTGGCACACTAAAAGGAGAATTTAGGAGGAAAAAGATGAAAAAGGAGAGTTAATTGATAAAATTGAGGTTTAATGGTGGAACACCATATAATTCAATAATATAAATGAGTTGTGATCAAGGAGAAGAGGTTGCATTGAAGAGAAGTGAGAATTATCACTTTTAGGATGAGCTCATTTGATACTTTTTAGAAGAAGTAGAATTTCGTGCCAATCTTGGGATTTGGAGTACATTTATTTGGAAACATATTTTTTCCAAGTAGATATTAGCTTCACAAATCTCCCCACAAAATTTCAGAATCTTTGGAGACTTGTAGAATTTTTAGGACATTTCTGAAAGTCGAACTGAAAACCTGAAATTCAGGTATCAGTCGACTACCCTGTGGGCAGTCGACTGGTAAGAGCCCAGAAACATTATGTGAGTTTTGAGAGTCGACTGCCCCATGGGCTGAGATGAAAAAGGATAGTGGACTGTCAGAAATTACAAAATTGGATCATGGGATATGGTTTAGGATCAGAATTCTTGATTATAATCTTATATCCCTTGAAAGAAATGTTATCTCATGATTTGATGAGGATTTATTGGAAATCTTGAAAATCAAGGAAGGTTGATAAGTTTCCTAGGTATCTAAGGTTTAGAGGTTAAAAAGGGAGAATTGAGGACAATTTCATGTGTCGAATTATGATGGGTAGATTTGACAAACACATGGAATTAGAAACGAATTTAAAAGTTGATACTTAATGCAAAATCCTTAAGAAACTTAGATGTGTACCAAAAGTCAAGCACACTTGATATTTCCATAATATCATATTTTTCTAGGATAGGGTATATCCTAGCAAGTGTGCTTACAAACTTTAGAGTTTTTAGACTTTTGTTGAGTTCTTTTTGGCACTTAGGGAAAGATTGCCTCGGGCAATGCTATAAGAGTGTCAAAGGAGGAAGAACTCAAGTGTTGGGTTGTGTATGACTCAACGTGGTGTCTAGGAGATTAAGTTGGGTAGAACTTGACTTGGGAAAAATGAAAATTGGGAGAAAGCATGGGTAAAGGGGGAGGTTGCCTCCTAGTTGCCTTGATTTTCATTTTGAAAATTTTGGATTTTGTGTCAAACATAAGAATGGTGATAGATACATGGGTAGATGTATTTTTCCTAAGTAGGTATAGGTTCCACAAAGTTGTCCACGAAGTTTGGAAATTTTTGGAAATTTGTGGAATTTCTGGCGCGTTTCTGAAATTCGGCCAGAAAATTAGATTTTAGGCGTATCAGTCGACTGACACTGTTGCCAGTCGACTGCCAGAGGCTGATTTGGGTATCAGCAGCTGGTTTGGGGTCCAAAATGACAAGGAACAAGTGTATGGGGGTCTAGCACACTGTGTTTAGGGTCATTGTAAATTTAAAGAACCAATAATTGGGTAATTATTGGGTTTTTTTTTATGTATGGCAAAAGGGGAGAAATATTGTGTTTAAGTAGGAAATCAATACCTTTCCTAGAAAGAAACCCTAAGTTTAGGGGGAGCTAAGTTTGAGGGGGAGCATGACTGCTCCCTTCTTGGCGTAAGGGGAACCTTGGAGAGGTTCTTAAAAAGCCTTTGTAAGTCCAGTGTAAAGGGAAGCTTGGGAGAAGCTTTAAAAAGCCCAGTTTGGAAATTCCTAACTTGGAGGGTTAGGTGGGAAAAGTCCTAGCTTGGAGGGCTAGATGTTGGAAAATCCTAACTTGGAGGGTTAGGTGGTGAAAATCCTAGCTTGGAGGGCTAGGTGTGGGAAAATCCTAACTTGGAGGGTTAGGTGGTGAAAATCCTAGCTTGGAGGGCTAGGTGTAAAATTCCTAACTTGGAGGGTTAGGTGTGGGATGCCTTGGGATAGGATCCAGTTATGAATTGCATATGCATTCATTTAGCATGGTTTTTGCTATTTACTATTATCTTGCTTTCCTAACTTAAACGGATTGCCAAACATCAAAAAGGGGGAGATTGTTGGAGCAATCGGCCCTAAGATGGTCCGGAGTGACCATGAGTTTTGATGTTTGGGCAAAGGGTTTAAGTTAAGTTTACCCTTGTATTTGATATGCGTATGTTGAGTGTGCAGGTAGTACAGGTTACGCATATGGACCTGACTGGACGACCTCAGTACGGTGAAGGATGGCATGGAGGCCAGCTGGAGGCTGGCGTGCGCATCTGAGGGACCATGGAGTGCAGGGACGATGAGCTGATGGGCGCGGACTTTGAGGCGTACGTGAAGGGTGGCATGGAGGCAAGCTGGAGGCTTGCGTGCGCATCCAAGGGACGAGGGCCGAAGATGAAGAGGGCGCGAAGGCAACAATCGAGACTGCGGAGGAGGAGTCAGTCGAGTCATGAGGGTACGAGTGCAGTGTGATTGTACTCGGGAAATCCTAGGGTCTGAGTGCGGAGTGGAATGTACTCAGGATGGGTAACCTTAGGTGGGTGAGTAGACCAGTCGATTGGCCTGGGGGCAGTCGACTGATGGAACTCACAGAAAGGTCTCAGCCCTGGGACCAGTCGACTGCCCTTGGGGCAGTCGACTGGTAGGTGGTTGATGAGTTGGCTAAAATTCGAACGTTGGGGTGTAACGATCGAATTTGGCTGGCACCAGTCGACTTCCCTGGGGGCAGTCAACTGGTAGCGAGAAATTAACCCCGAGTCCTATTTAAAGAGGACTTCATGGTGACTGAGTTTCTTGACGAATCTTGTCTTGGTTAAAGGCAAGATAGTAGTCTTTGTGCTCAGAAGTTTGCTTGGAGTTGTGGCGAGGTTTCTCCACCCACAAGGAGCGACGAGAGCTAGCCGGAGGTTATCCGAGGAGTGATCCACCGACGGATTGTTGGATTAGTCACCCGACCGGGGTGGATACCAACGAAAATCGCCGTGTTAGCATTGGTTAGTGATTTAATTATTGTTTTACTATTATTTCCGCTGTGCAAACTAACCTTACAGGAACAAGAATTCGGCGAAACGCTATTCACCCCCTCTAGCGTACGGACAAACGGTCTAACAACACATACTATAAATAGTAAGGTCTGGAAAAAACTAAAATCCTAAACCTCCAATAGGTTGGCGACATATTCGACCTTAGCTTTCCGACTCAACAATCGGTGCCACTAGAGAATTTAACATTCTCTGCACCAAGGTCTCATCCGCAACATGTTACTAATCGCTCACATGAACGATCATGTATAAGATAGATTGACAACATGCCAATCCAACTAAAACCAAGTCAACAAATATATATCCATCCAGTATGAATATAAGATCCCACCAAGCTGGATAGTTTAACCAATCTTAAATCTAATACTGAATACTAAAAGTAGGATAGTTCTAGAAAGATATACCTCTTGCTGCCCGGAGATATCCCATTGTCGCCAACTCCCAGAGTACAAATCACGTCGTGAAAACGACTTCGAAAATCTGAAATGTACTTGGGTAGACTCATCTAACCCGAGCTCCGACACCTATCGGGTAGGTATCAGATTTAACTCCGACAAATTCGTAAATCAAGTACGCAACGCAAACCTAAATCCACAAGTCCCTAAGGTATCAGGCAAACCTGGGCTCTGATACCAAAATAAATTGGTATCAGATAAAATTTGGAAAGCCCGAAAAACACAAAAATAAGTAGGCATCGTAACCTACGCTCTGATACCAAAATAAATTGTCACGCCCCGAGACCAATGGAGCCGCTGATCCAATATAAAATTGGACAACATCTCCCCTGTCCGGCAGACAATTTACACATACACACAAACCCACGCAGATATAAAATAGCCTCAGGCCACAAAACAGAGGTATATAAAGCATAAGATACTAAAACACCATGATACTGAATTGTAGAACTCACCTGAGCTGCCCCCAAGGCAGGTGCGCAGCAAAACAATCAACACATAGTCCAACAGAGAATTCAAAAATACAATACTATACGAATAAATCTCGAATACAAATCTACGACATATAAGAAAATGAATACAACGCATAAGAACTGATATAAAAGGAAAACAACGCGGAAGCATCCATCAACGGAGTTGTAGGGACCAGGACCGGTAACTGGGCTCCTCCGGCAAGCTATCAACTTGAAACAAAAATATTACGACGGGTGGTGAATCCAAGTAGACTCGCGGGTATATAGAAAGATATGCATGGCTGAAAAGTAGCTAAAGCAGCTATATAGAAACAACAGGATACAGTCTCCATAATAATATCAGAAGCATGCATAGCTGAAATAATAAAGGACTGTACATACCAGAAATCAGTCTATCATGATCATAATAGGACTCGTACCATACGAGCAAGTGCAGGGTCAACAAACCATACCAAAAGTACCTCCTGTATGTGCATGTCAAACAAGTGCAGCAAACACAATCAATGCACAAATGCATCATATGCACATGATGCAATGTCATGGTCACCCCCTAACTCCAGTTAAGCCACCGAGGCAGGCGATACTGTGTCGGCCGAGTGGGTAGAGCTGTGACACTGTCCGCACTCTGCCATCACTGCTCCTGAGTGACCGAGTGGACAGGATGCTGGTGGAACTATCGCTCCGCCCCATGTATATATGGGGGAGATATCTCTCTCATCTTCTCTGGTCTATGGGAAGAGAAGGGATCCCTGCCTGCTACCACGCTCCGAAACCACTACCCATGAGCGGACGAGCGGAGCAGTACAGAGCAAATGCACACACCCAGCGGTATCCACTAACCCATGAGTGGTCGTGTGTGCATATCATGTGCCGGAAGACGATAGGCTCAACCACAAGGGAGTCGCTGATCGCCGGCATGCAACAGTGCAGGTATGGTGCATGACTAACACATGCAACCCCTACCAGGTCATCGACACATAACTCAACCTATCATGCACAGGTCATATGTATGCATCATAACCCAATCAATCCTATATCCAGATACACGTGCAAGTATGAATAGAATCAACCAATGCAACCATACAATGGTATGCTAATCCCTATCCACATACTCATGCTCATACCAATGCTATACAGAATCAGATAACAAATAAACGAGACTGTATAGAAGAAAATTTAGATCATATCCAAGGTCAAGCATAAGTATCAAGCAGGATAACAAAACGGTAGCAGATAAAGGTCAATATCAGCCTACTGCATATATATATAACAATAGCCATGCATAAAGAT
>JAGFNQ010002381.1:443214-584245 GCA_024364735.1 Boesenbergia rotunda | reverse complement strand
CCTGTTCTAAAGCTAGAACTCACGGCAATAGGGTAGAAAAGGCCCAAGTACACAAGGTAAATATCTTAGATCAAGCAATAACTATTCCAATACACATCCAAGCTAATCTACTTTAATCTAGCCCAATGCAAATCACAAAATTAACAGTAAATAAACATAACAAACTATACCACTCCACTTACCTCGTATCCTAGCTCCAATTGCAGACCTTCACAGCAACAATAGCTGAGGGAAACAGAGCCCAGTTCGAGTTTCAATTTTTGGAATCAAACCTCAACTTTAGTTCAAAATAGCTCCTCCAGCCCAGAACCGGATGAACCTGCGCAAGCATGGAGCTCAACTAGAAGGAGACAGAAATTCCAACAACCAGACCGATCCTGATTTGGAACAATTTCACTAGCAAAACCAGATAGCAACCCTTACCTCAACTCCCTGGAGATTCGCAGCTAAATCGTGGCCAGAACTTAGCCAATTCGAACGCCCAATGGAAGCATCGGTAGAACCCCACAAGCTTCAACCCTAGCTAACGGAACTACTCCAAGCCCCCAACCTGATATCCCTCCGGCCCAAACCCTCCAGTGGGGCTCTGATAGCGCGATAACTCGTCGGCTTGAGAAAACTGTCGCGCCCCAAATCGCCCGAACGAAAACCCTAGCAACGGTTCGCAAGAGGGCTTGAGGCTTCGACGCCGGCTAGATCCGAGATTGAGGTTCGCCGGAGGGAGGGAAAACTGAGGGAGTCGGTGTTGTCGGCTCTCGATCGGTAGGGGTGGAAGGTGCTCGCGTATGGCTGGGTTGTCGGCGAAGGAGTCGAGAGGAAGAGAGTCGAGCGGCTGTGGAGTGGAATGCGGCTGAATAGCTGAACCCTAGCAGCCACTTAAGTTATGGCCATTTTGCATTTTAGCCCACTGAGTTTCGGTTTTTTTTTGCAATTTCATCCTTATGTTTAAAGTTTCTTTGCGCATTAGCCCTTGTAACTATTTATTTTAATTACAACTTAGTCCCTAATTTATATCCGAGGCTTCGAAACCCTGGAACCTATCTGGTAACTCTCCGAAAATTTTCCGGAACCTAATTCAAACGTGTCGAATTTAACATCCTCCCCCACTAATAAAAATTTGGTCCCCAAATTTCGTTATTCACTATAGTAAATACTATCAAGAAGTATGCTGATATAAATACTGAACAGTAACTAATCATACATACCTCAAGTGAACAGGTGGGGGTAGCGAGCTCGGATGACATCCTCAAGCTCCCAGGTAGCCTCCTCATCCGAGTGGTGCTGCCATCCGACCTTAACAAGCCGAATTATCTTGTTCCGCAACTGACGCTCTCGGTAACCCAAAATCCGTACCGGAATCTCCTCGTAAGTCGCGTCAGGCTGAAGTGGAACTGAGACATCCGACAACACATGTGAAGGGTCTGGTACGTATCTCCTCAGCATGGATACGTGAAATACATCATGTACGCCGGTAATGGATGGTGGAAGAGCCAAACGATAAGCCACTGCTCCAACCCTCTCCAAAATCTGGAACGGACCAATGTAACGCGGAGCAAGCTTACCTCGAAGACCGAACCGTTTCACCCCTTTCGTGGGTGAAACTCGCAGAAATACATGATCACCTACGGAGAACTCCAGAGGTCTCCGTCTCCGGTCGGCATAACTCTTCTGACTATCCTGCGCCTCAGATATCCTGCGTCTAATAGTACGGACTAACTCTGCCTCGTGCTGAGCTCTCTGAGGTCCTAACAGCTAGGATTCCCCCAACCTCCTCCCAGAGGATGGGTGTCCGACAAGGCCTACCATACAACACCTCATACGGTGCCATCTCGATAGCCGCATGATAACTGTTGTTATAGGCGAACTCGACAAGATGCAGATGATCCTCCCAACTGCCTCCGAAATCCATAACACAGGCTCGCAGTAAGTCCTCCAAGGTCTTAAAACATGAAGTAGGAAAAATGAGGGAGAATGATATACTTGTTGAGTCTTTGAACTGCATTCTATGTAGGCAGCAACACCTATTTGCTTCCTCAGTTCCTCCCCCTAAACATTATTGTATTGACCTAAGCGATGTTTAATGATGTAGAGGAACTTGAAACACATTGAATTACAGCACAATCTAAACAGATTTACCTGAGCACTACTTATGGGAACAGCTCCTGGATGATCTATGAAAAATTGCTTATCATCCCGAAGATCTGTATAACACATCAGAATGTCACATGAAATCTACATTCAGTAGGACTCATACCAAATTCAAATTTTTAAATGAAACCAACAATCAAAGTCATGGAAACTTGAAACTAAAAGTGTCGAAGGGAATCCATTTAGATCAATCAAGATTATATCTCGAATTCAGTTAGGTATCTTATGTCCGGCGTAAATTATCATCCATACTCTATACTAATTATTGACTCCACTTCGGTGCAACTTAAATGTAGCATGTACTTCTGTTCTGCGATCAATCTATATGAATTCCATCAAATCCACCGTCTTCCCGATTGTGCAACCGAAATTGGATGGTCCAATGGAAGAAACCAAGTTATTATCAAGATAGCTTTTCCTTCTCTGAGCATCCTGATAACCCAAGGTTATACTAATTACTAAGGTGAAATTTACCACACACAATAATTGTTTATATTAGAGAGGTAACAAGTCTCTTCAAAGTTCTTTAAGAAGTAAAATTTGTGTATATTGTTTTTCCTCTATATGATAACACAAAGCCAACTTCATCTCCTATCCATTGATCGTGCGCTGATGCAATACAGGACAACAGCCGACAAGATTTTCCTTGAGTTATAGCTGTTGGAGACGAGATGGCTAGAGAGGGGGGGGGGTGAATATAGCCAGACACAATTTCTTTGAGCTTAAGGATTTCTGCACTTGAGTGATTAGCAGCGGAAGACGAATACAAAACAGAAAACAAGTTGCAGAAATGAAACACAAACCAAAACGCTAACAAAGATCGTTTACAAGGTTCGGGGATATCTTGCCCCTACTCCTTGGCGTGCCCTTAAGGTGGGCGCTCCCTTGATCGTCGACAGATCAAGCCCCGAAAATCCGGATATCAAATCCTCCTTCTCGGTGGAGTAACCTCTCCACAAAATGTCTCAACCAGATGATGTAGAATGAAAAGCACAGAGACAATCAGAGACTTACGGAGCACAAGCAGATGAAGAGAAACGCTTACAAGTACAAACAACAACCCAGCACAACCTCGGCAAGAGCCTTCACTCAGCTCTTCCTTGTTTACTTGTTGATCGCCTTGCCACGAGTTCTTCTTAGTGCTCAAGTCTCTCAAGCTTCAAAGGATGACCAAGTTTTCAGAAGCTTCAAGACTCAGAGTGATTGCTAAGGATGGATCAAGTGTTCCTGCAGAGAACTCTCGAGTTGTGTCTAGAACAGAAGCACCTTCTCTTCCCCCGCCACAACTTAACCTGATGCCATCGCCAACCCACAGACGCTCCACCTAGCTCCCAGTTGCTCATCTGCAACAAGCCAGCTCCCCCTGACCTCCTCTGGACTCACTGAACTCTCCTCAGTCGAGCCCCAGCCCCAGGTCAGCTTCCAGCCATTGCCAGCAGCGCCCGTTGTGACCTGCGATGGAAAACTGCCAAACCTGCTCAACGGAAAGCCTCCCTTTGACCCTCCTTGAGTGTTTGAATCCATCCTTGTAAAGCCTGCACACTCCAACAGAAGCTTAGCAATGCATATCAACACATATCAGCAGTGTATCAGAGAATCGGCAGAGAAAACAGACGTGATCAGCTCGTCTGACAGCGTATTTGAATTAAAGTTCTGCTCCTGATCGGTCACCAGACCGATCAGGAAGGACCCTGATCGGTCACCAGACCTATCAGGCTCCAGCCTGATCGGTCACCAGACCAATCAGGCTGCTTCCTGACCGATCAGGAGTCATCCTGATCGGTTATAGTGAGAACCTCGCGACACTTGATCGTTCTCTAGACTGATCTGAACAGTATCCCTGATCGGTCACCAGACCGATCAGGAGCAGATCAGTAAGGTCCCTAAAACCCACTGTATGCTCCCTGATCGGTCACCAGACCAATCAGGAGCCAAGCAGTGAGTAAACTGTATGCTCCCTGATCGGTTACCAGACCGATCAGGAGCAGAGCAGTAGGTTCCCAACCTCACTGTATGCTCCCTGATCGGTCACCAGACCGATCAGCCATCGCTGGATCGGTTACCAGACCGATCCAGGAAGGAGCACCGTGCCAACTTCCCTGATCGGTCACCAGACCGATCCAGGCAAGCCCAAATGCACTCTAAGTCACGAGAACAAGCCTCTAGCCCTTCTCTGACTCGTGTCATGCCCAGCTTCACTCACTGGGACTTCAACCTAGCCCTCCAAGCTAGGACTTAGCTTCACTCACCAGGGTTTCGGTCACCCGGCTTCACTCACCGGGATTTCAACCTAGCTTCACTCACTAGGATTTCGGTCACCCGACTTCACTCACCGAGATTTCAACCTAGCTTCACCCACTAGGATTTCCATCACCTGGCTTCACTCACCAGGACCCGACTTCACTCACCGGGATTTCCATCACCTGGCTTCACTCACCAGGACCCGGCTTCACTCACCGGGATTTCCATCACCTGGCTTCACTTACCAGGACCCGGCTTCACTCACCGGGATTTCCAACACCTGACTTCACTCACCAGGACCCGGCTTCACTCATCGGGATTTCCAACACCTGACTTCACTCACCAGGACTTTTTACCTAATTCTCCAAGATGGGAATTTGCACCTAACCCTCCAAGTTAGGACTTTTCACCTAGCCCTCCAAGCTAGGACTTTTCACCCACCTCTTCCGAATTAGGACTTTTCTCACACCTAGCCCTCCAAGCTAGGATTTTCAACACCTAACCCTCCAGGTTAGGATTTTCCCATGCCAACGTGCGATCTCCCGATCCACCTGGACTTAACCCAAATTCAACCAAACTTGAATCAAACTTTAATCCGTGTCAAACACCAAAACAACAACCAGGGACAGACTGCATCAACAATAACTGCTACCACTAGAACGACATTTGAAACCAACTCAAACTTTTCCATAAATACAACAAGAACACCAAAACAAATATACACAAAATGCATACCTTTTCTAGTGAATCTGAACATCTGAGGATTACTGATCTTGCATTAATCAAAATTAATGCATCAGATACATTTGACCAAACTCTTTGGCAAAACGTTGGTTTATTTGCTTGGACAAATTTTGCCCCGACTGGTCAGACATTCGACGCGCGCAGGTCGTGCACACACACGAGTTCACTTGGTTCAGTACAAATCCGGACCCTGGATTTGCACCCCCTGCGCACCCATGCGTGAGAGAGAGCCTCTCCCTAGCATTTGTTCACAAGTATCATGCTTGTGAAACAATATAAACCAACATTTAGGCCTAGATACTCTTAATGTGGGACTAAAGTCTCATTCACAATGGAGTCTTTTTATTCTCCTCCTCACTTTCCATTCACTAGAAAGTGCCAATGTGGGACTAAAGTCCCACCACCTCTCTTTCCATTGACACTCTATATCCAACAATCCCCACATGAATGGAAACATGGTATGTGATAGCATTCAGCAGTTGAGTCGTGTATAGGACAGGTAGGTTTCACCCTTTGAACCTACCCTTGTGCAGATCTGTTTGTTTCCTGGCTGACAATAGACATGATGTCTTTGAACTGTCTGCCGTTTATGTAAGCATTGACACATCTCACCCAGGACTCTCCCTAATACACCTCAATTCTTATGAGTGTGTTCGTTCTTGGCCATGAACACGCTGATTCTGCGAGAAGTTCTAAGAATTGTGCCTCCAATTCTCTTCGATGCAACCCTACTTCTTTTTCATATAGGTGATCTCTTAAGAGTTTTCCACATAACTCTATTAAATCATTAAAAGTTGTGTGCTTAACCTCCATCCTTCACTGTTTCAAAGGGTCGTTCCCTCACAGTGAACACCTTTGTCAATGTAGTTAGGTTGTCCCTTTGAACCTAGTTCTTGGGATCTCCAGTCTGCATAGGTTGGGTTTCCTTTGCACCAACATTTTCTATCAGCATCAAACCTATCCTTCTTGATGAGCTTGCAACTAACTCTCGATTTAACCCTTTGGTTAGCGGATCCGCTAAGTTATCCTTTGACTTTACATAGTTAACAGTGATAACACCAGTTATGAGTAGTTATCTGATTCACATATATTGGTGTCTTTGACGTATATGTCTAGACTTACCATTATACAAATGACTTTATGCCCGATCAATTGCAGATTGACTATCACAATGTATACAGATTGCCGACACGGGTTTTGGCCATCTCGGTACATCTTCTAAGAATTGCCGTAGCCATTTAGCTTCTTCACCACATTTGTCAAGAGCTACAGACTCAGACTCCATCGTGGATTTGGTTATTACGGTTTGTTTAGAAGATTTCCATGAAATAGCTGCACCTCCCAGAGTGAACACATAACCACTCGTAGACTTTGAGTCTTTTATGTCAGATATCCAACTCACATCGATGTATCCTTCGATAACAGCAAGATATCTCATATAGTGCAGTCTATTTCCACGAGTATATCTCAAGTATCTCAGTACTCTTATTATTCTTTTCCAATGCTCAACACCAGGATTACTCGTGTATCTATTCAGTTTACTTACTGCATAGGCTAAGTCTGGTCTTGTACAATTCATCAAGTACATCAGACTTCCAATCACTCGAGCGTACTCTACGTGAGAGATACTTTCTCCTCGATTTTTCGATAGATGTTGGCTCGTATCTATCGGCGTTCGTGCCAACGCAGTATCACCATTGGTGAATTTCTCAAGAATCTTGTCCACGTAATGGGACTGACTAAGAACAAGTCCTTCAGCTGTTCTAAGAATTTTGATTCCTATAATTACATCTGCTAGACCCATATCTTTCATGTTAAATCTTGAGTTTAACATGTCTTTCGTGGATTTGATCATCTTATTATTACTCCCAATAATAAGTATGTCATCTACATATAAGCACAAGATGACAAAGTCATCTTCTGTAGCTTTCGAGTAGACACATTTATCATATTCATTAAGTTTAAATCCACCTTCTCGCATAACATTATCAAATTTCTCATGCCACTGCTTTGGGGCTTGTTTCAAGACGTATAAAGACTTCACCAATTTGCAAACCTGGTTATTCCATCCTGGCACAGAAAACCCTCAGGTTACTCCATGTAAATTTTCTCTTCTAAATCTCCGTTTAGAAAGACCATCTTTACATCAATCTGATGTATTTCCAGGTTCCATAGAGCAGCAATAGCCAACAACACTCTAATGGAAGTTATTCTTGACACCGGAGAATATGTATCAAAGTAATTAAGGTCTTCTCATTGTCGATAACCTTTAATTACCAACCTGGCCTTATATTTGTCAATTGTACCATCTGATTTTTTCTTCTTCTTGATGATCCACTTGCAACCTAATGGTTTACTTCCGGAGGAAGGTCCACAAGTTTCCAAGTGTGATTTTACGAGATAGATTCTATCTCAGATGTAATTGCCTCTTTTCAGTGACGTCCCTCAGAAGAGTTCACAGCTTCTGAGTAGCTTTGGGGGTCACCTTCCATATGAAAGTGATAAAATCTAATCCATAAGATTTTTCCACCCGAGCTCTCTTACTCCGCCGAGGCGCAACCTTAACAGGTTCATCACCCTCTTCTTCTTCCTCTAGTATTTTCTCCACCCGTTTTGAGGAGCTAGCGTCCTCTCAGGTCTTATATGGAAATACATGCTCGAAGAATGAGGCATTTCTCGATTCTATTATCGAGTTCTTGTGTATATCCGGTAATTGTGACTCATAAACACAAAACTGATATGCACTGCTGTTATGTGCATATCCAATAAATATGCAATCAACAGTTTTTGGTCCTATCTTAACGCTTTTCGGATCAGGCACCAAAACATTGACAAGACACCTCCACACTCGCAAGTATTTGTAGGATGGTCGTCTTCCATTCCATAACTCATAAGGGCTCTTATCTATTTTCTTTCGAGGGACCTTATTTAAAAGGTAATTAGCTATTAACACAGCTTCCCCCCTCCTACATGGAGTTTGGCAGTCCAGAGCTCAATAAAAGAGCATTCATCATCTCCTTAAGAGTTCGATTCTTTTGCTCAGCAATCCTATTCTGCTGAGGGGTATAAGGAGCTGTTGTTTCGTGTCTGATCCCATGTTCAACACACAACTCACCGAATGGTGATACATATTCACCACCTTGGTCACTTCGAACCACCTTAATCTTCTTATTAAGTTGGTTTTCAACCTCATTCTTATAGAGAATGAATTTCTCTATAGCTTCATCCTTTCTTTTGAGAAGATACACAATATTTTGTGTTATCATCTACAAAAGTAATGAAGTACTTATTCCCACAACATGTCGGTGTACCTTTAAGGTCACATACGACGGTGTGAATTAGGCCGAGTGATTCGTTACTTCTTTCAACGTGTTGAAAGGATGACTTTGTCAACTTCGCTTCAACACAAGTCTCACACTTGTGTTTCGGGTCAAGGTGAAATGTCGGTATGCTCTGCATGTTCATTAATCTACGAATGACATCGTAATTCATATGTCCTAGTCTACCATGCTATAAACAAGAAGACTCAAGCATATAAGTGGAAGAGCCCTCAATTTTATTTATCTTAGGCCTAATGACCATTACACTGAGCTTAAACAACCCATCAGATACATAGCCCTTTCTCACAAACATTCCCTTTTTTGACAGTACAACTTTGTCTGACTCAAACACAATGCGAAAGTCATGCTTGCTTAATAATGAACCGAACACTATATTCCTTCGAATCTCCAGAACATATAACACATTGGTCAGAGTGAGGTCCTTGCCCGAGGTCATCTTCAGCACCACTTTTCCTTGGCCCAGGATGTCCGAGGTTGCCGAGTTCCCATGAACAGTTTCTCTCCACTAATTTCTTCAAAATTGTGGAGCAGTTCCTTATTGCAGCATACATGTCTAGTGGCTCCAGTATCGTTCCACCATTGCCGCGGGTTTGAACCCACTAGGTTCAATTCGGAGACCACGACACAGAGGTATTCCATTCCTGTTCCTCATTCAGGTTGGCCTCTTGCTTCTTCTTCGGTTTCTTGCATTCCGAAGATTTGTGGCCAACTCGGCCACAGTTGTAGCACTTTCCAGAGAACTTCTTGGTGATGCCTGCTCTGGGTCCCAGCTTGGAAGATTTGGAATTCTTCCATTTCGAGTTTTGTTCGTGCTCGACCACGTTGGCTTTCACAGTAGCCTGAGAGAACATATTTCTCTCTGAACCTTTGTTGTCTTCTTCGATGCGAAGTCTAACAACGAATTCCTCCATGTTCATCTTCTTCCGCTTGTGCTTCAGGTAGTTCATGAAATCCTTCCCGCCAGGAGGCAGCTTCTCAATGATGGCTGTTGGGGGCAATCGACCCTAAGATGATATGGAGGATCATGGGGTTTTGATGTGTGTGGTCAATATGGTTAAGTTAGGATTTGTTGTTAGACTAATATGTGTATATGATTGTGCAGGTGTACAAGTACACATGGACTTGGTTGATGTCTTCAGGTAAAGGATGACATGGAGGCAAGCTGGAGGCTTGCGTGCGCATCCGAGGGTCCGTGGATTGCAGGGACGATGAGCCGAGGGACGCAGACTTCGAGGTGTACATAAAGGATGGCATGGAGGCAAGCTGGAGGCTTGCGTGCGCATCCGAGGGATGAGGGCTGAATATGAAGAGGGCGTGAAGGCAACAGTCGATGCTGCTGGTGAAGAGTCGACCATGTTGTGAGGGTCCTAGTGTGAGTCGTTGTACTTGGGAACTAAGCTGGGAGGGTTCAAGTGCGGAGTGAAATGTACTCGGGGAGTGTAACCCTAGGCTTAGGTTCGGACCAGTCGACTGCCCCAGGGGCAGTCGACTGGTGTCGACTGGAATAGTTGCTGGATTCGAACGTTGTACTGTAACGGTCGAATCTGAGTGGGACCAGTCGACTGCCCCAGGGGCAGTCGACTGGTAACGACTATTTCAGACTCGAGTTCTATTTAAAGGAGCTCGTTTCATGCTACTATCTTTTGGCGAAACTTGCTTGGGTAAAGTGAGTTAGTATCCTGTTGTGATTAGATAGTGTCCAAGGGTTGTGGTGAGGTTTTTCCACCCTCAAGGAGCTACGCGATCTAGCCGAAGGTGCTCCGGGGAATCATCCATCGACGGATTAGGGATCACCCACCTTACAGGCAGCCGTGGAGTAGGAGTTCATCTCCGAACCACGTAAATCGTGAGTTTCTTCCTTGTTTTAGTTTAGTTTAGTTTTATTGTAGTATATTCCGCTTGCGCGACTAACCATATAGGAAGAAAGAGTTCGAAAATTGCTATTCACCCCCCCTCTAGCATACATCAACGATCTTACAAGTGGTATCAGAGCTAGGACCGCTCTTGATTGGAAGAAAGCTAGAGGGAAAATGATGGAAGATAAGATATCAACTCACCACTAACATATGATCATGAGGATTTTGCCTATTGGCGAGCAAGGATGAAGAATTGGCTCGGAATGGATTGGGAGTGTGCGTAGACAATAGAGGAACCATTCGAAATCCCTAAGGACAAGCACGGGAAGAAACTTCATCCTAGATATTGGACTAAGGAGCAACAAGAGCAATCTAGGGCAAATGAAAAGGTAATTAGTATATTTGTCAATATTTTGCTTAACAACGTGTTGAGTGATGTAGGGGCATATAAAAATGCGTATGAGTTGTGGAACAACTTGGAAAAGTGTCATGGGAACCCTACAACAACTCAAAGAGTGGAAGAGCCCAAAGAAATGAGCTCAATAGTCCAAGAAGACCAAGAGGGAGAAGAAGTTGTTGGATCGAGAGAACCGATAGAGGGGGAGGGGTGAATATCGTGAAAGCTTTTCGGAAGTGAATTAGAGTAAGTATGCAGCGGAATAAGAACAATCGCAAACACAGGGATTTTTACTCGGTTCGGAGCCTGGGTCGACTCCTACTCCAAGGCCCACGGTCGTTGACCGTTTACTGAGGGCAATTCTATAATCGCGCAAAGATTCTTACAAAAGTTTACAATTGTAGTACAGTAATAGTATAACAGAAATGAAAAATTAGTTCTTCGTTACCGACGTCCGATATCGGATGTTTCTCGGAGCAGAGGGACGTCGTCGGCGCTTTCGTGTTGAGTTGGAAGGTTTCTGGGGCGAAGCGCAGGAGCAGAAGAACGTAACAGCGTTGGAAGAAGTTGTTTTGAAGCATGGGGGGTCGAGGGCCTTTTATAGGGTTCTGAGGGCGCCCTGGAACACGGGGCGCCCTCCACGTGGCCTGTGATCCCCCCTTCTCGCGGTCAGCGAGTTATCCCTTCAAAGTCGGGATAATGCCTTGACGGGGGCGCCCGAGAAGCCGAGGGCGCGCTGGCTGACCTGTTCAGCGGAAGTCTCGGCTGGATAATATTATCCTCTTCGCTGGCTTCAAGTGCGGGGCGCCCTGGTGGCTGGGGGCGCCCTGGGTGCTGGGGGCGCCCTGACTGCTGAGGGTGCCCCGGCCAGTATTCAGCCGAAGCTCCTTTTGCTTCATTTGTTTTGTGTTCACCTTGGGGGCGCCCGGGACACTCAGGGCGCCCTACTCAGCTGCTGCCTCACTCCTTTGAGGCTCTCTGAGCTGCAGACACTCGTTCATTTGGTCCTGCATCCAGGGTTAGTCCGAAAACAACATAAAGCAGTGAGTTGTTAGTTTTATACAGCCTTAGCTGTCTTGGTTCTGACTTTGGGTTTCCAAAATGGAACCCTAGGTCGAACCGACGCCTACTTTTCCCTCAATGGAGAACGCGTCCTCACCTACTCCTCTCAGGAGAGTTTACCTATTGCCAACCGGCTCCTCTGGTTGGACTTTTGCCCAGCAGTACTTCGCCAGGACTTCAGTACCAAGCTGTCCTTCGCCTGGTGCCTAGCATTCTTTCGCTAGGTCTTGATGACTAGCAGCCCTTCGCTAGTTGCCTAGTAGTCCTTCACTAGGACTTGGTGACTAGCAGCCCTTCGCTAGTTGCCTAGTAGTCCTTCACTAGGACTTGGTGACTAGTAGCCCTTCGCTAGTTGCCTAGTAGTCCTTCACTAGGACTTGGTGACTAGCAGCCCTCTGCTAGTTGCCTAGCAGTCCTTCGCTAGGGCTTTGTCTCCTGGCATTCCTTCGCCAGGTGCCTAGCAGTCCTTCGCTAGGGCTTTTCCTGCACACTTGAGTAACATGTTAGAAAACAAATAAGACTTAACTTTTGAACCCTTTGTCATTTATCAAAACACAGGTTTCATTTGGGTGTTGTCTGCACCAACAGAAGTGTCAACCTCATCAAGTGAGGTGGCAAAATTTAGTGAAGAATCATCAACTTCCTCAAGAGAAGAAGAAGTATCAATATCAATGATTGAGGGGGAGGAGAGACCCTCATCCACACAAGAGAAAGAAAAAGCTCCAACCTCCACCAAAGCAAAATCAAAAGAATACATTCTATGCTTTGGATGCAACAAAAGAGGGCACTACAAGGACAAGTGTCCACTAGGTAAATAGGAGGTACTCTCTAAACCCAAGTCCATTATTTTAAAAACTAATGTGGGTTGTAGGGGGAAGAAAGAAAAGAAACACATTAGGTGCTATACTTGCGGGGAGCTAGGACATTATCACACTCGATGTCCAAGAAAAGGAGAGCTTAAGAAGATGAAGCACCTAAGAAGATGGGAGAAAGAAGAGAAGAAAAGGGGCTCACATCAAGGGGGAGCTACAAGGGTAAGGGAGGTAATCCGTAACTTTACTTGTCACGCCCCGAGACCAGTGGAGCCGCTGATCCAATATAAAATTGGACAGCATCTCCCCTGTCCGACGGACAATTTACACAAACATCAACACACGCAGTTTATAAATTGGCCTCAGGCCTCAAAACATATATATATAAAGCAATAGATAATGAAATACCCCAATACGGAAACATAGAACTCACCTGAGCTGCCCCCAGGGCAGGCGCGCCGCAAATCAATCAACACATAGTCCAACAGAGGACTCAAAAATACAATGTCATACGAATAGAACTCAAATACAAGTCCACGATGTATAAAAACGAATACAACGCATAAGAAATGCTATAAAGAAAGAAAACAACGCGGAAGCATCCATCAACGGAGTCGTAGGGACCCGGGACTGGCAACTGGGCTCCTCCGGCGAGCTATCAACCTGAAAAAAAAATTACGACGGGTGGTGAGTCCAAGTGGACTCGCGGGTATATAGAAAGATATGCATGGCTGAAAAGTAGCTAAAGCAGCTATATAGAAACAACAGGATACAGTCTCCATAATAATATCAGAAGCATGCATAACTGAAATAATAAAGGACTGTACATACCAGAAATCAGTCTATCATGATCATAATAGGACTCGTACCATACGAGCGAGTGCAGGGTCAACAATACCATACCAAAAGTACCTCCTGTATGTGCATGTCAAACAAGTGCAGCAAGTAAATGAAGCAAACACAATCAATGCACAAATGCATCATATGCACATGATGCAATGTCATGGTCACCCCCTAACTCCAGTCAAGCCACCGAGACAGGCGATACTGTGTCGGCCGAGTGGGTAGAGCCGTGACACTGTCAGCACTCTGCCATCACTGCTCCTGAGTGACCGAGTGGACAGGATACTGGTGGCGTAAACACTCCGCCCCATGTATATATGGGGGAGATATCTCTCTCATCTTCTCTGGTCTATGGTAAGAGAAGGGATCCCTGCCTGCTACCACGCTCCGAAACCACTACCCATGAGCGGACGAGCGGAGCAGTACAGAGCAAATGCACACACCCAGCGGTATCCACTAACCCATGAGTGGCCGTGTGTGCATATCATGTGCCAGAAGACGATTAGACTCAACCACAAGGGAGTCAGCTGATCGCCGGCATGCAACAATGCAGGTATGGTGCATGACTAACACATGCAACCCCTACCAGGTCATCGACACATAACCCAACCTATCATGCACAGGTCATATGTATACATCATAACCCAATCAATCCTATAACCAGGTACACGTGCAATTACGAGTAGAATCAACTAATGCAGACATCAGGTTACATACCACAATGACCCAATCAATCCATATCTAGATACACGTGCAAGTATGACCAAAATCAACCAATACAACCATACAATGGTATGCTAATCTATATCCACATACTCATGCTCATACCAATGCTATACAGAGTCAGATAACAAATAAACGAGACTGCATAGAAATAAATGTAGATCATATCCAAGGTCAAGCATAAGTATCAAGCAGGATAACAAAATGGTAGCAGATAAAGGTCAATATCAGCCTACTGCATAAATTACTAGCCATGCATAAAGATAAAGTGGATCTACAGAAGACAAGCAAGAAGTACCCGCCTCCAAGAGTAGAAGTCCGTATCAAACGAGATAGAACCACCCGCCAATAATAATCCAATCAAGCTCCTGTATCAAGGATGTATTTAATTAGCTATCACAAAGATAGTAGCTAGCTAACATGTCCCTAACTCATATTAGGGTTAACCTAATCCTCGCATTTCATTTAATTACTTCTAATTAAATGAAAGGTTTTTAATTACTCTGTGTAATTAAGATTAGGTTAAATTCTAGGTTTATTCAAAATCTCCTCATCATTTAATTAACCCGTAATTAAATGGTTAGTTGCGTATCATTACTTCGTTTTTAGACTAGCTCAATCTCTAACGAAGACTAAACCCTTTCCAATTGGTCTAGGTCAACTACACAACATAATAGAATCTAAAGTGAACCAAACAAACTAAGATCCAAACATATATTAGCTACACTTAACTCCAATCACCATCACAAATCAAATCCTTTCCAATCTGCACCACCATTCCCTGTTCTAAAGCTAGAACTCACGGCAATAGGGTAGAAAAGGCCCAAGTACACAAGGTAAATATCTTAGATCAACCAACAACTATTCCAATACACATCCAAGCTAATCTACTTTAATCTAGCCCAATGCAAATCACAAAATTAACAGTAAATAAACATAACAAACTATACCACTCCACTTACCTCGTATCCTAGCTCCAATTGCAGACCTTCACAGCAACAATAGCTGAGGGAAACAGAGCCTAGTTCGAGTTTCAATTTTTGGAATCAAACCTCAACTTCAGTTCAAAATAGCTCCTCCAGCCCAGAACCGGATGAACCTGCGCAAGCATGGAGCTCAACTAGAAGGAGACAAAAATTCCAACAACCAGACCGATCCTGATTTGGAACAATTTCACTAGCAAAACCAGATAGCAACCCTTACCTCAACTCCCTGGAGATTCGCAGCTAAATCGTGGCCAGAACTTAGCCAATTCGAACGCCCAATGGAAGCATCGGTAGAACCCCACAAGCTTCAACCCTAGCTAACGGAACTACTCCAAGCCCCCAACCTGATATCCCTCCGGCCCAAACCCTTCGGTGGGGCTCTGATAGCGCGATAACTCGTCGGCTTGAGAAAACTGTCGCGCCCCAAATCACCCGAACGAAAACCCTAGCAACCGTTCGCAAGAGGGCTTGAGGCTTCGACGCCGGCTAGATCCGAGATTGAGGTTCGCCGGAGGGAGGGAAAACTGAGGGAGTCGGTGTCGTCGGCTCTCGATCGGTAGGGGTGGAAGGTGCTCGCGTTTGGCTGGGTTGTCGGCGAAGGAGTCGAGAGGAAGAGAGTCGAGCGGCTGTGGAGTGGAATGCGGCTGAATAGCCGAACCCTAGCAGCCACTTAAGTTATGTCCATTTTGCATTTTAGCCCACTAAGTTTCGGTTTTTTTGCAATTTCATCCTTATGTTTAAAGTTTCTTTGCGCATTAGCCCTTGTAACTATTTATTTTAATTACACTTAGTCCCTAATTTATATCCGAGGCTTCGGAACCCTGGAACCTATCTGGTAACTCTCCGAAAATTTTCCGGAACCTAATTCAAACGTGTCGAATTTAACATCCTCCCCCACTAATAAAAATTTGGTCCCCAAATTTCGTTATTCACTATAGTAAATACTATCAAGAAGTATGCTAATATAAATACTGAACAGTAACTAATCATACATACCTCAAGTGAACAGGTGGGGGTAGCGAGCTCGGATGACATCCTCAAGCTCCCAGGTAGCCTCCTCATCCGAGTGGTGCTGCCATCCGACCTTAACAAGCCGAATTATCTTGTTCCGCAACTGACGCTCTCAGTAACCCAAAATCCGTACCGGAATCTCCTCGTAAGTCGCGTCAGGCTGAAGTGGAACTGAGACATCCGACAACACATGTGAAGGGTCTGGTACGTATCTCCTCAGCATGGATACGTGAAATACATCATGTACGCCGGTAATGGATGGTGGAAGAGCCAAACGATAAGCCACTGCTCCAACCCTCTCCAAAATCTGGAACGGACCAATGTAACGCGGAGCAAGCTTACCTCGAAGACCGAACCGTTTCACCCCTTTCGTGGGTGAAACTCGCAGAAATACATGATCACCTACGGAGAACTCCAGAGGTCTCCGTCTCTGGTCGGCATATCTCTTCTGACGATCCTGCGCCTCAGATATCCTGCGTCTGATATTACGGACTAACTCTGCCTCGTGCTGAGCTCTCTGAGGTCCTAACAGCTGGGATTCCCCAACCTCCTCCCAGAGGATGGGTGTCCGACAAGACCTACCATACAACACCTCATACGGTGCCATCTGGATAGCCGCATGATAACTGTTGTTGTAGGCGAACTCGACAAGATGCAGATGATCCTCCCAACTGCCTCCGAAATCCATAACACAGGCTCGCAGTAAGTCCTCCAAGGTCTGAATGGTACGCTCTGACTAACCATCGGTCTGCGGATGGAAGGCGGTACTAAATCTGAGCTCGGTACCCATGGCCTTCTGCAGACTCTGCCAGAAACGTGAGGTGAAACGCGGATCTCGGTCAGAGATGATACTCAACGGTATGCCGTGCAACCTGATGATCTCTCTGCAATACAGCTCTGCTAATCTATCCAATGAATCGGTCCTCCGCATAGCTAAAAAGTGTGCGGATTTGGTCAATCGATCAACGATCACCCAAATCGCGTCAAGGCCTCGTCTGGTCCTAGGCAATCCCACCACGAAATCCATAGTAATGTGTTCCCACTTCCACTCGGGAATGGGAATACTCTGAAGTAGCCCAGCAGGTCTCTGGTGCTCTGCCTTAACCTGCTGGCATACCAAGCATCAGGCTACGAAGCCAGCAATATCTCGCTTCATTCCGTTCCACCAGTAGGAACGTCTCAGATCCCGATACATGCGAGTGGCCCCCGGATGGATAGCAAATCGGGAGCGATGTGCCTCCTGTAATAGCTCCTCCGAAATAGGGTGGCCCTCGGGTACGCAAAGTCTCCTGCGAAAATACAAAACACCCGCGTCGTCTCGTGTGAAATTAAACTGCTGCTCTGTGGCTGCTCGACTGCCGAGGGACTGCAGATGCTGATCGCTCACCTGAGCCTCTCTAATCCTCGTCCAGATGGAAGACTGAGCAACAATGGTCGCCAGAATACCCCTCTCAGTCTGACCCTGCTCCTCTAGACCCATCTCGGAGAAACCCTAGACGATCTCGGTAACCAATACTCGGTGGGAGGCTAGTACGCCTCTGGACTTCCTACTCAGGGCGTCAGCAACGACATTAGCTTTCCCAGGGTGGTAGCTAATGGAACAATCATAGTCCTTCAGGAACTCCATCCACCTCCTCTGTCGGAGGTTAAGTTCCTTCTGTGTGAAAAGATACTTGAGGCTCTTATGATCAGTGAATATCTCAAATGTGATCCCATACAAATGATGTCTCCAGATCTTTAGAGCAAAAATAATCGCTGCCAGCTCTAAATCGTGAACTGGGTAGTTCTTCTCATGCTCCTTCAGCTGTCGAGAAGCATAAGACACTACCCGCCCGTGCTGCATCAAAACGGCGCCCAATCCCTGATAAGATGCATCCGTATAAAGCACAAATCCGTCCTCTCCTGATGGAAGAACGAGGACGGGTGCCGACACTAATCTCTGCTTCAGCTCCTGGAAACTAGCCTCACAAGCCTCTGTCCATGTGAACTTCATGCCTTTCCTGGTAAGGCGTGTCAGCGGCATAGCTATCCTCGAAAAGCCCTCAACAAATCGTCGGTAGTAGCCGGCTAATCCCAAGAAACTGCGAACCTCCTAAACTGACTTCGGCTGCTCCCAACTAGTGACAGCCTCGATCTTCTGGGGGTCTACTAAATTACCACGGCTGGAAACCACATGCCCCAGAAAACCAACTGAGGATAGCCAGAACGCGCATTTGCTGAACTTCGCAAATAAGTGCTCCCGCGGAGGGTCTCCAAAACTATGCGAAGATGCTGCGCATGCTCCTCCTCAGAACGCGAATAGATCAAGATGTCATCAATGAAGACAATCACAAACTGGTCTAGATACTCAAGGAATATGCGGTTCATCAAGTCCATGAATACCGCTGGAGCGTTGGTAAGCCCAAATGGCATTACCAAGAACTCATAGTGCCCATATCTAGTGCGGAACGCTGTCTTCTGAACATCGGAGTCTCTAACCCTCAGCTGATGATATCCGGACCGCAGATCAATCTTAGAATATACTGTGGTGTCTCTGAGCTGATCAAACAAATCCTCTATCCGTGGCAACGGGTACTTGTTCTTGATGGTTACTGCATTCAACTGTCTGTAGTCGATGCATAACCTCAAAGAACCGTCCTTCTTCTTGACGAACAGAACCGGTGAACCCCAAGGAGATACGCTCGGTCTGATAAATCCTCGATCTAATAACTCCTGGAGTTGGACCTTCATCTCGTCCAACTCTTTCGGTGCCATGCGATAAGGAGCCTTAGATGCCGGCGTAGTCCCTGGAATCATCTCTATAGTGAACTCTATCTGTCTCCTGGGAGGAAGACCCGGTAGCTCCTCTGGAAAGACATCTGGGAACTCCCGAACAACTGGAATATCCGGAAGTGAGGCACTACTGCTGTCATCCACGCTAATCATCGATAACAGATAACCCTGACAGCCCAGTGATAACAATCTCTGTGCCTGGAGCGTAGAAATAACTGATATGCCGTCATCTCGGATGCTGGTGAAATCCCACGAGGGTTGGTCCGGGGGCCGAAAAGTGACCACCCTCGTCCGGCAATCCACGGTGGCATGGTATGCGGTAAGCCAGTCCATGCCGAGGATGATATCAAAATCAACCATCTCCAGCACCAGCAGATCCACGGTGAGAATCATGCTACCGAAGTCCAGTGAGCAGGCTCTGACCTCCTGAGTGACCGCCAATGACTCACCCGATGGTAAAGATACCGATAGGTGGCGAGCCCTAGCGGTAGGTAGCCTACCTATCCTGGCCAAAAATATCCGTGAAATGAAAGAGTACGAGCTACCCGTATCCACTAATTGTTGGGACCGGGTGCATGTTGACATGGATACGGGTTTGTAATTTTAAAAAATAATTACGTGCAGCGGAAGAATTAGCATAAATAATTTCTCAAATTATTTTAACCACGTATCTAACATGCGACCTTATGGTGTGTGGACATGATCATAAATTAAAATTTTGCAGAAAAAGTAAACTAATTTACTTTGTACCTCGCGTAACTCGAAGAAAGGGACGAGATCCAACCATAGCGTCCCTTGGAAGCTTCGCCTCTATTCACGTCCACGTCGAGTTCTCTTCGGGATGACTTCGCAAAGCCACGAGTTTTGTGCCGACAAGAACTACTAGATTCTCCAAAGGCACAACTAGAATATCAAGAGAGAGAGATGGAAACTAACCACCAAAGGATGGCCGGTACCACCGGCGCCCTTCTCCACGCACAGAAGCCGCCGTGTAAAGTCTCTCCACCGAAGGCTGTATGAAGGCTCAACCTTCCATCTCTCCACCGAGCATGCAACTTCTCCACCAAGAAGTTTAATCCTCCAATAGGAGAATTCGGTTTTCCCACATGCAACTTCTCCACCGAGCATGCCACTTCTCCATTGAGAAGTTTAATCCTCCAATAGGAGAATTCGGTTTTGCCCTTGGTGGAAATTGCTTGAAGCAATTGTCTTGCAACCGTCGGCGCCGAGAGAGAGAGGGGAAGAGAGAGAGAGAAAGGAGAGAGAGAGGGCTTCATAATCTCTTGATTAATTCCAATTCAAGGCTTGCCTTGGTTCCTTTATATAATAGTCTCTCCATTGCCAAGTCTCCCTTTTAACGGAATAAATTTACATAAGAAATTTATCTTATAAATTTTCTTATGAATTATTCCGTTATGCCAAGTTTTATTATAACTAAATTTATAATAAAACAAACACATCTCCCAATTTATTATGGAATAAATTTTTACAAGAAATTTACTATATAAATTTTTCTTATCATGGAAAAATCAATTCACAATTGATTTTATAAAATAAAATAAACCATTTAAAGTTTATTTTAATCTCCATGAAAATAAATTTATTTACATAAATTTCTTTACATAAATTTATTTATCCATAATTTTATAAAATAAATCACGTTTGATTTATTTTATATTTTAAACCAAATAAATTGGTTTCTCTCCATGTGGTGGCCGGCCAAACCAAAGGGGTTGGGGACCCTCTTTGGCCGGCCAAACCAAGCCGCCTCCTCGCGAATTAAACTCATTTAATTCGCCCAGTAAGCCTTTAAAAGACTTAGCTATTTTAAGCTTCTGATGCGCCTCTGATTAATTCAGATTCGACTTATTTCTCTTGATCGGAAAATCCGATTTTCAACTCGTTTTAAATCCCTCAGATTACTCGTAGTGCGTGTGACTAAATAGGCTTTCGATTTATGTTGGCCGTCTATAATCAACCAATTATAGAACGATCATGAGTGGCACCTAATAGTACATCATGATCCCCAATTAATCGAAAGATCAACGGTTGACCTCAGAAATAATTCTGAAACCCTTCAGCAGCTACAATGAGTCGTGCCTCATTCCCTTCACCATCTTATACCCACTTGGTTCAGGACACGGTCTATATGTGTCAGTCCCCACTAGGCTGACTACGTCACACCTAGCCCAAGTAATGTCTTTCTCGTCCAACGGATTCTAATTACTCTCATGTTTCCTAGAGATTCATACTCGGAACATGTTATGCTCTGGCCAGAGACTTCGAGTAACAATCCGACGATAGGCCTTGGGTATACATCTCCTCGCAAGGAGTGGTGAATCCTTTGTAGGCTGTTCAAACATCTTCGGGCACTTCGGCTTATACCCAACCATCCTGGGTCCACACCTCCTTGGAGATGCTTGCTTAAGATGTCAAAGTATAAGTCTCCGTGACCAAGATGACTTGAACACCGCAAGTCAAAGGAACATCGCACTTAAGCTGCAGTAAGAACTTCATTGACATATCCACATGTAGATTCCTATATGAAGTCTTACAGCCAGTCACTCCAATGAACTAGTTCCCTTAACTAGCATCCATGTTTATCTCCGGACATCCCAATGTCACCAGCTAGTGAGAATCAGCTGATTAGAGAATAACCCATGCTAGTCTCAACAGAATTGATAGTGTCCATATTTATCAATTCATCAACTAGGGACAATTTCAATACTTCACAATTGCACATGTAGAGATAATCACTAGTTGTGAATTCATCACAAATTCTCTCATGCTGTGAATTGTATTGCGGACATTCAGTAAATGAGTTCAAGATCTCAATCAAATACATGAACATGTATACTCAAATAGTGAATATTCATTTTTTAAAGTAAATGATTACAATCATAAGGCGATTGCCTTAGGACACTTCTCTCATATTACTAACACTAATAAATCTGCAGGTACTGAATATAAAGAGATAATACCGCGCCTCCTCTCGTGTAACTACAAAAACTCGTCCAGACTCTGGTGGGGGAGGAAGAGGAGGATACGGCTGTGGTTGCGGTGGTGGCAAAGGCTGGGGTATCGGTGCTCCAACCGCAGTCTGAGGCTGATACGGTGCCGGCTGATAACTCGGGTAGTACTGAGGCTGTGGCATTTACTGCTGCGGGGGTGCCGAGATAGAACTCTGAGATGCCGCTGGAGTACTGATGTGCTCATATCCAGTCATACCATAAACCACTGCTGGAGTGACTGTCTGGGGTGGACGAAAAGAATGCTGGGTCCTCCGTCCTCGCTGTGGTCCTGACTGTGCGGTATGGCCACTCTGTCCCGTGCCTCCCGTCCCCTCGTGCTGTGCCTTCAGCGCACAGTCTCGACTCATATGCCTGGGAGCTTGCAGTAGAAACACACTGCATGTCCCACAAGACACTCTGACCTCGAATGCCCTCTGGATCCACACTGGGTACACTGATACTGCCCGGCTGTCTTCTTCTTCTGGTGCTGCTGAGAAGACCGAGATGAACCGCCTGAGTAACGACCAGACTTCTGAGGCCTGCTAGATGCCCCAGAAGTGCTCTGAGCTGACTGTCCCTGACCGCCACGCTTCTGTCCCGAGGTCTGCTGTGGCTGAGTCTGAGAAGAACCCTGAGCTGACTCTTTTCCCTTTTTCTTCTCCGCGTTTACCTCCTGCTGTGTCATCTCAATCAAAAGGGCTCTCTCCAAAGCCTCACAGTAAGATGCAGTACTAAATCCGGCAAGCTTGAGTCTGATATATGTAGCTAGTCCTCGAGTAAAGTGGATCATCCGTGATCTATCCTCGGTAACCAGCTCGGGGCAAAATTCAGCCAACCGGTCGAATTCTGCGCTATACTCCATAACCGGTCGAATTTAGCCAACCGGTCGAATTCAGCCAAAATGGGATCCATGGTCAATGGATCTCAGGAGGTTTTCTCTTAGGAGATTAGATGAAGTATGGAATGTGCCAAAGGGGTTGGAAGACTAAGGTGAGTCTTAATCCTAGGGAATTGGCACATTAAAAGGAAGATTTATGGAGAAAAAGGTGAAAATGAGATTATTATTGAGAGAAATTGGTTTTAATGTGTAAATACCATATAACTTGATGCTATTAGTGTATTATGAATAAGTATGGGAGGAAGCATCAAGAAGAGGGCCAAATTAGAACTTTTAGTTGAGTTTAAATGACCCAATTTGGATAGTTTTGAAGTTTGTACCAATCTTGGGATCTGAAGTAGATTTATTTGAAAACGTATTTTTCCCAAGTAGACATATGATCCACAAATCTCTCCACGAAATTTCAGATTTTTTTGAAGATTTATGGAATTAATTAGACATTTCTGAATTTAGGACTGGAAGACTGATGGCAGTCGACTGGTCTAGAGTAAGAAACGTTCTGTGTGTTTCACCAGTCGACTTCCCCAGGAGCAGTCGACTGGTCCTAGTGTGAGAAACGTTCTGTGTGTTTTACCAGTCGACTGCCCCAGGGGCAGTCGATTGGTCTGCGGGTTTTAACTTAGATCGGGCCGCGCGGGGGTGGCCAAAACCTACGGTTTTGGCGTGCCACCCTCTGCGATTACTCCTCTCCCCGACCTCCTCTCTCGTTCCAAAAGCCCTCCAAAGTCCTAGAAACTCCTCTCTAGCCCTCTCCTAGCTCCGATCTACAACCTAGGGTTTGTGAGACCTCTCTTCTCAAGTCTAGATCATTCATTACCATCATGAAATGTTTGCGAAAGAGGTAAGAACTTGGATAAGTCAATTTTTCCCATTTAAACTATGTTTTGGAACTAATGTGATAATTTTTGCATGTTTTCTTTGTTTTCTTTCCTTTGTGGGGGTGGTTTGGTATACATGCATGTGTATGCCGCATTTTAGTTTGGCCTCTAAGCGACTAAGAGGTGAGGGATCCTCACGACAAGGTCAGCGACAGTCGGGAGAGTCTAGGTTCCGATCTGTAGAATGTCGGAAAAGATTTGATGAAAATGAGTTTGTGGTTATGAATTGTCGGTATTTAAATGGGGCATTCTTTCAAGAAAAGTCTCCCCAAATAGCCGAAATGATCACATATTTGGGCTAGAGCAATTAGTCTATTGCCGACTGATAATTACCATTTTGTTGATTAAATTAGGCTCTCAAATCCATATTTTGATCCCTTTTTACATGCTTAATCTTGTATTTATACTAGGTTCCATGAGTTATCCCTATTTTGGCTTTAGATGCAATTCTTTCTATATTTAAGATGTTTTGGCACTAAAATTTGAATCTAATTTTGTAGGCTTGAATGATCATGGACCTAGATCAGATTGGATCAGACTTGAGTTCAGACTTGGCTTCGATCAAGGGGATCAAGAGATGGATAACTGTGGGCTGTCCAATCAAGAAACGGTGAGATCTGAGCCATCTATCAACTTCTGATCAATCCGAGCCCAAGATAGAGCTAATCAAGTCCATAGATCAAGATCTGAGGCTTTGGTCTAAATCGGATGCCATCACCGTTGGATCAAGCTTAAGAGGAGTCTAAACCATCCATTCAAGAGGCAGGGAGATCTGAGTCATTCGTTGCAGATCTGATCGATCCAAGCTGAGGAGAAGCAGATCCTGACCATTGATGGAAATCTAGAATGTTTGGACTCAATTCGAGTAAATCCGACCGTTGGATGCAGCAAGGATGATCATAGTCGTTCATTTCTAACTGTTAAAACAGAACTCCTCCTCAGATCTGAGCTATGTCGCGTGTCACGAATTCTATTTTCCAGTTCTTCGTCTGTTCTTCTGTTTTCTTCTTCGATCGCGCGGCCAACCTCAGATCGGCTCTTCATTTCAAGATTTCGAATCGAAGAGATGGATTCTCTGTGAAGTTTTGCTAGCCAAATCTGATTCTAAAAGGCTCAGGCGAGGGTTTCGTCAAAGAGCTGAGCTACCATTGATCGTTTCCTTTTGATTGCTGTTCTTCGTCGATCGGAGCTTCCGGAGCATTCGGAGGGGTCCTTCGAAGGCATCTGAGAAGTTCTGAGCCAAATTCGCTATCCAGTAATCCAAGGAGGAAGAGATCGATGGCAAATTCCAGATGCGCATCAAACTGAGGCTAAACTGATCAGGGGAATCCGATCTTGCTGATTATCGAGCTAGGGGGTTCCTAGTTTGGCCCTTGTGTGATGGCAAGAGGGAGATTTTGGGTGACGGATTCAATCTGATGTTTAATTCTGTGAATTTTCATTTCTAAAACTTTCATTTCCTTAGTTGATTTGGTTTTTTATCAATTTTCATCACAGTTATGTTTCTTAAGTGTGATTTGTTCTAAGTTTAACATTTCTACAGATTAGTTACAGATTACTTGCATGTAAAGGAGTTTTAGTTTCCAAATCTTATAAGTTTTCCTTAAGTTCCTGCATTCTCTGCTTCTGAATACTTAGCTTTCTGTTCAATTTGCACTTGATCGATTTGTGTGACCGATCAGGAGAGCATCTGATCAGTCTGTTCGACCGATTAGGCTTGTATCTGATTGGTCTGTCGACCGATCAGGCAGGTCTTCACTGCATTTCAATCTTAATTACAGATTCTGCAAGTTAGCTTTGAGACTTTACTAAGTTTTGTTTCAAACTTCTCAATTCTGCAATTGGCTACAACTTTTCTACATTCAACTTTAGTCTCAAATTTCAATTTTATAATTTCATGGTGAATTGCTTAGTTTTCGAATAGGGTTAAGTTTAGTTGTTGCAATTTCCTAGTTTAATTCTGCTTAAGCTAAGTTTATTTCATTTCAAACTGTATTTTCATTCCTTATTGCAAAACAAACCCCCCCCATTTCAATTGAAAACCCAAAACATAGATAACAACAAAATCCAAGCTTAAGTTAAACATCATAAACTAGTCCTTGGAAAAATACGACTTGAGGCTCCTATACTACATTTAGCCTTGTGAGATTAAGGGTTTTCAACTTATAAATTTTAAATTTGAGGCTCATTCGTGACACTCGTTATTGGGTCCATCAAATTTTTGGCGCCGTTGCCGGGGACCATACTAGTTGAGTTTGTTTGATTCTAGCTTGTGCTTATTTTCACATTATTTGAGTTTATTTCAATTGCTTTATCTTTCTATATACATTTGCTATCATTTTTTGTTGGTTTATGACCAGGACTGCAGGTGGTGATCTTGTTAAGTTTGATCCTGAAATTGAGAGAACATTAAGAGCTAGGAGGAATCAAGACAGAGTTTCAGAAGCTATTGAGATTATTTCTACTCATTCAAGCAGTCCCATGGAAGAACATCAGAAAACTATGAAGGAGCTTGCAACACCTGACGATGTTTTTCAGTATTCTTGCATTGCTTACCCAGAGTTAGCTGGTGATTTTGAGCTGAGATCAGGCCTTACTCATTTACTGCCCAAGTTTCAAGGATAATCTGGAGAAGATCCAAACAGACATTTGCATGAGTTCCATGTGGTATGCTCTACCATGAAGCCTCAAGGGATTTCTGAAGAGGATATCAAGTTAAGGGCATTTCCATTTTCTTTGACTGGAGCAGCTAAGGACTGGTTTTATTATTTGCCTACTGGACATGTTTCAAGTTGGATTGCCATGAAGAAGGCCTTTTTAGAGAAGTACTTTCCAGCCTCAAGAACTGCTATTATCAGAAAAAGCATCTGTGGTATTCAGCAAGTGGTGGGAGAGACCTTATATGATTATTGGGAGAGTTCAACAAGCTATGCTCAAGTTGTCTACAACATCAAATCAGTGAGCAACTTCTTATTCAGTATTTCTATGAAGGTCTACTTCAGATGGATAGAATTATGATTGATGCTGCAGCCGGAGGAGCTTTAGTGAACAAGACACCAGATCAAGCTAGAGAATTAATTTCAAATATGGCGGAAAATTCACAATAATTTGGAAGTAGAACTCTTTCCACTAGAGGGGTGAATAAAGTCCAAATGGTTTCTAATGAACAAAAGGAGATCAAGAGTTCTTTGATGGAGTTAACTTCTTTGGTGAAGCAAATGACATTGAACAATGTGAACCAAAATCAAAACTTTTCATGTGTTTCACCTACAAAACAAGTGATGAGGTTGTGTAGCATTTGTTCAAGTCAAGAGCATAATTCAGATTTGTGTCCTAACTTACAACAAGATGAATCATTAGCCGCTTTGACTGGAGGCTAATTCCAACAAAGAAATAACCCTTATTCATCTACCTACAATCCGAGGTGGAGGGATCATCCTAATTTGAAGTATGGAAACTCATTTTATCAACAAAATCCTTCACAACAACCCCTACAACAACCTCAGCCGAATTTCCAGAATTTTCAGCAAGGTAATCAGCCTTTTCAACCATTTTAGCAGCCTTTTCATCAAAATCAGCAATGTTTTCAAGGAAATCAGCAAGGTTTTCAAGGAAATCAAAATTTTCAGCAACCTTTTCAACCTTCACATCAATCTTTCCAACCTTCACAGCAAGCTTTTCCACCATACAATCAGAATTTTCAGTTTCAAAGTCAATAATTTCAGCCCCAACAATTTTAGTCTTCACACCAATAATTTCAACCCCAAAATCAGCAATTTCAGAGCAACAATTTTCAGCAATTTCAACCTAGTTCCTAGCCCAATTTTCAGCAATTTCAACAGCCCATTCAACCATTTACTTAGCCCCAACAACCTCAATTTCAGAATTCACAGCAACATCACGGTTTTCAGCAGCCTAATCCTTCATTTCAAGGCTAACCAAAGCCCCACACTAATCAAGGGGGTTATGGAGGTTCTAGTGGGGTGAATGCTCAACAACAAATGCTAGAAGAGATGATGCAATAAATTTTGTAGCAACAACAAATTTTACAACAACAACAAGGGCAACAAAAGAATGATTCCACCCTTCAAAACATTGAGAGACACATTGGTCAACTTGCCAGTGGGATGAATCAAATGCAAGCCCAAGGATCAAGTCAACTACCTTCTCAGGCTACCCCTAATCCTAAGGGAAATGTTAGTGCCATAACTTTGAGGAGTGGGAAGGTTGCTACAAGTCCAAACACTCAAAGGGCTGAATTTTCTGAAAAATTTACAACACCTAGTTTTCCAGCTTAGATCAATCCTGAAATGGGTTCAAAATCAGTTGGTTGTGACTCTAGTTCAAGCCTAGCTCCCTCTTCTATTAATCATGTGATTTCGGTGGAAGATGAAGGGGAAATTAGTAAGAAAGGTGAACCTACAGCAGCTACATCTAGTGGAATTCCTACTCAAGTCTCACTTCCAAAGGTTTCGGCTCAAGTGAAGGATTCAAGAGTCCCTTTACCTTTTCCACAGCGCAAGACTCAAGCTAAGAAGCATGTAGAGGAGGAGAAAGCAAAGGAGTATTAAGAGCTTGTGAAACTTTTTAGTAAGGTGGAGATAAATGTGCCTTTGTTGACTATAATCAAGCAAATACTCAAGTATGCTAAATTTCTCAATGATTTGTGTGTGCACAAGAAGAGGCTAAAGAAAAATGAAATGGTCAGTTTAGGGAAGAATGTCTTAGTTCTTATCCATTATATTCCTTAGAAATGTGAAGATCTAGGAGTGTTTACTATACCTTGTGAGATTGGGAGGACTCTTTTTCATGATGCTATGTTAGATTTGGGAGCCTCTATTAATGTGATGCCTAAATCAGTTTTTCAAATGCTTGGTATTGGACCTTTGCAGCCTACAGGAGTGGTTATTCAGCTAGCAGATATGAGTCAGACTCACCCAGCTGGAATTATTGAAGATGTACTAGTGAAGGTAAAGGAGTTGATTTTTCCTGCGGATTTCTATTTCTTAGACATGGAGGGGGACTATCTAGCACATATATCTCCACTTATTCTTGGGAGACCATTCTTGAAGACTGCAAGGACAAAGATTGATGTATATGCAGGCACACTTTCTATGGAGATAGGAGACACAGTGGTCCAGTTCAATATATTTGATGCTATGAAGCACCCGAGAGAGGACCATTCTATCATGAGCATGGATATCTTGGATGAGTTGGTTGATGCAAATTTATTTGTTGAGGGAGCTTCACTTGGTATTCCCGGAGGATATTTTAGCTCAGATGAGGCTGAGGAGGCATTTGCTATAGAGGAGGCTGATTTGGAGGTTGTTTCAGATTCACTTTCAGTTGGAGATGATTCTATAGGTGTAGGGGATTGCACTCAGCCCCAGGGATCACCTACATTGATTGATATGCCAGGAGATTCAGAAGATAGGTGTGAGAGTGTAGGGGATTGCACTTAGCCCCACGGATCACCCATACCTACTGAGCAGTCACAGATTGAGTTAAAGCCATTGCAAGATCATTTGAAGTATGCTTATTTGGGAGAGGAGCAGAGTTTACCTGTCATCATCGTGTTGGTGCAGAAAGCACCCAAGTCGAACCTGTGTTTTGCTAATGGCAAAAGGGTTCAAAAGTTAAGGTATAATGTTTATCTAACATGTTACTCAAGTGTACAGGAACAGTCTTAGTGAAGGACTGCTAGGCACCTGGCGAAGGAATGCCAAGATACAAAGCCCTAGCGAAGGACTGCTAGGCACCTGGCGAAGGAATGCCAGGATACAAAGACCTAGCGAAGGACTGCTAGGCACCAGGCGAAGGACAGCTTGGTACTGAAGACCTGGCGAAGGATAGCTAGGCACCTGGCGAAGGACCGCTGGGCAAAAGTCCAACCGAAGGAGCCGGTTGGCATCAGGTAAATTCTCCCGAGAGGAGTAGGTGAGGACGCGCTCCCGTTGAGGGAACAGTAGGCGTCGGTTCGACCTAGGGCTCCATTTTGGAGACCCAAAGTCAGAACCAAGACAGCTAAGGCTGTATAAATCTTACATATTATTGCTCTATGTTATTTTGGACTAACCCTGGATGCAGGACCGAAGGAACAAGTGTCTGCAGCTCAGAGAGCCTCAAAGGAGTGAGGCAGAAGCTGAGTAGGGCGCCCGGAGTGTCCCGGGCGCCCCCAAGGTAAATACGAAAAGAAGTAGAGAAAGTGAATGCTTCGACAGCTTATGGGGGGGGGGGGGGGCGCCCCGTGCTCCCGGGCACCCCATGCTCCCGGGCGCCCCGGATGGTCCGGGCGCCCCCAGTTCAAGCTAACGAAGCGAAAGCCAGCGAGAAGCCAACGGATAAGAGTCGACCCGGTCAACCCGGGCGCCCCCAGCGTCCTGGGTGCCCCCGTCAAAGCCTGATCCCGAGTTTGAAGGGATCAGAGCTGACCGAGAGGAACTCGGATCAGTTGACACGTAGGGGGCGCCCCCGACGTTCCAGGCGCCCCCAGGGGCTATAAAAAGGCCCTCGACCCCAAGGCTTTGTACAATCAAGTTTTCCAACGCATTCACGCTCTTCTACTCCCGCGCTCTGCTCCGGAAACCTCCCGACTCGAGATACAAGCGCCGACGACGTCCCTCTGCTCCGAAAATACAATCTACACCGGACGTCGGTAACGAAGAGCTACTTTTAAGTTTATTGTACTATTCTTGTAATACATTTTTAAACTGGTTTTGCGCACATATAGAATTGCCCGCAGTAAACGGTCAACGACCGTAGGCCTTGGAGTAGGAGCCGACCGCGACTCCGAACCAAGTAAAAGATCTTGTGTTCGCGTTTTGTGTTTATTACTTCCGCTGCGTAATTTCTCTAACTCTAATCCGAACGTTTTACGATATTCACCCCCCTCTATCATTTCTCTCGATCCAACAAGTGGTATTAGAGCGGAGAAGCTCAAATTTGGTGCAACCACCAATTTGAGAGTTTTTTCGGATTTTTAACGATTTTTTTTAAATATTTTTTTTGTTTATTCGAAATCTTTCTCGCTAATCGAGACCAGTGCAACACCCCTCGATAATCATTTCTCTTAATCCCGCACTACTAATCCAAGACCAAGTCTCTGTTGGGTGGTTTACATGGCAGTATAGTTGTACTTTTGTGTGCCATGGAAGCCCTTGTGTCATTTTGTTTTGTGGTAAGTCGTACCGGTACGCAGATTTTGATGTTGTTTTCGTTTTCTTTGTATGTAGACGTTTGTTCCAGCCCTATAGGCTGTGGTACAAGCGGCTGAAGTTGTCATAGAGATTAGGTTTTTGAATTGTCCGCCGGGTTGAGGGATTGGCAGTCCGGCCTGCAGGTCAGTATCGGACGGCGGCTCCTCTGGGCGTGACACCTTTTTATTGTAACGACCCGGCCCGTCGACCCGACCCCTCGGCCCCTTGGGCAGCCAAATTTCATTTTTGGCGGCCCAACAATCTAGCCCCTTTGGTCATCGACCGTCGACCGTCGTTACTCACAAGAACTTCCCACCCCTGGCCAGTGGATTTTTGCCTTCCCTAGGATTCGAACTCTAGACCTCCAGGCTAAGCACTAAAGTTTAAGAATCCTGGTAGCCAAGTGAGCGCACTTCCTTCAACCATACCCACTCTCTGACAGCACACTAGCAGAAGGTGGTACGGGGTTGGTGTGAAGCTGACACACTTCAGGTCCAAATCGCGGGTATCTCGCTGACTCCGCGATCCCCTTGCCACCCTGTACCTCGACCGCTTCCGTTCGTGTCAGGTCGAGCGGTGCCTGGCAATGCACGTCAGCGAGCCGGCAGTGCCCCTTGCCTTATTTGGGCATGCATCGCCTCACCCTGCCAACACTGGTCACACCCTGCCCTGCTCTCGCTTACGGCAGGGAGTGGCAGGCCGTGCAGAAGATGCCAACTCCCCCGGCTATATAAGTCTCTTCACTCCTCGTCGCCCAGGTACGCGCAATAATATTCTTGCTACTGTTGCATTGCCTTTGCTCCTCCACCATCGGGACTGACTTGGCCGTCGGAGTGCCTTGCCGGGGACTTTTTCCGGCGGATTTGCTAACGGTCTTTTTCTTACAGATCGGAGCTAGTATCAGCAGCTCGCGTCTTTCGGGAAACTCACGTGCTCTGGGGAGTCCACCTCGCTTCGCGACACGATGAATATGTTTTTGATAACTCGTCTCGTAGATGGTGGTAGTGATGGCAAACAAGCTGTAGTAGTGGCGGCTACATGTGACGATGGTAGGAGAGTGATGGCTATGTAGCAATAAATCGCAAGATTTTACACAGGACAACAGTACTTGTAGGATACTAAACAATCCAAGGAATGTGGGTTGATGGGTGGGTAGAACATATTTTCGTTCAAAATGATCGTCCAATGAGGTGTAGGTCTCGTATGTAGGTGAGAGCAGAGTAAAACAGATCAATTGAGGCATGACTACCATAAAGAAGGTGGGGGCACTAGAGGGGAAGTTATTGTTGAGGAGTGAAGGAGTTTGTAGAAGCGAGGAAATACTTGTGGCGGCAAAGTTTGTGGGAAGCAACAAAAATTGTCTCAATGAAAGCTCAAATTTGTGCTGATGTGATTCTTGTGGAAGTGTCTAGTTTAATGGCATAGGAAAAACAGTGGCTGAATGCATGAGGGATTATGAAGACATAAATGATGTTGGACAATTGTTTCTCTTGCACTGGATTCAAGAAGAGGAAGAAGCAAGTTGGTCAGGAGCACGATGAACAGGAGAGGCAACACTGTAGATAATAATTTCACAAAGCATAATTAAAAATTGACAAAAAATTATGAACTTCAAAGATAAATTAACTAGTGCAGTTTGGGTCTCTTTTAAAGGCTCCAACATTGATCTGTTCTCCTAAAAATTGAACAAGAAATAATCATTCCCTTGATTACTTGGTAAACAAATAATTATTTTAGCAAATAATTGTTGAGGCAATCTGTGGCAAACATGAGAACAGCTGACTATTGGCAAGTTGCAACGGTCATTTGCGGCCTTGAGCAACATGACGTGATTGAGGGGCAGATTTAGACATATCGATCCTCCTCCAACCGTCGGCCAAACAGTTTAATGCAGCAATAAATGGATGGATAATGTCGCTGTGCCATTATCTTTCGCTCAAATTATGGCGGTTAATTCCCGCTGGCACTACGATGCTGCCTATACACTCTTATGATTTAATAATATATTTCTATATAAAAAAAATAGAAACGCATTCCACGTGTGGGGTTAGTTAATTTATTTTTTTCTCCAAAACTACTAGAATTTAAGGTTTCCATTAATTCCCTTTTGTCTAATTCAATCGCCTTGTCCTCCATATAACCACCATGTTCTCAGTGAGCTCTAACGAAGAGATCAAGTTGAGCTTCTCGTGCTTGCATGCAGGAAGATGCATTCCTGCATGTTGCTCACGCAATTCTCTTCTTCGCTGCACCCCAAGTTTGTGGCTTCTCTCCACAACAGCAGCACCAACCCTAGCAGCAATACCCCATCATCATCACCACCCCTTCGCTTCCAGAAGCAGCAAACCACGAAACCCTACCTTTTCCGTGATCAAGTGAGCTCATAAATACATTTTTTTTTATCATTTTGGTAAAAATCAACCTTTCTATTAGAATCGTCGAATGAGTGTCACTTTTTTTATTTATTATCAAAACAACACTTCACATTCTGCCCGAGTTTTTTTATAAATTTTTGAAAATATTCTTGTTAGACATTTCAATTTTGATCAATAATAATAATAATAATAATAATAATAATAATAATAATAATAATAATAATAATAATAATAATACAAATACTACTATGGTGTAGCAGCTATATTTCATAACTACTATAATATAGATATTGTTAGGAATGAAGAAATTTAAATATTTTCATAACGATATGATAGTATTCATTTTAGGCCTAATTCTAATTTGTGATTTTATTTTTAAATATTACCCAAAAGGCCTTGTTTTCAATATGAAAATTTGTTTGCAACTTTGCAACTTTAACAATCCCTTGCCTAGTCCCAACTAGGGCTTCTCTGTCTGTCATTATTTTGATCTAGATACAGGAGCTCCTACTTTTTTTGTTTGAAATTAATATTCTACTCACATGTCTCGATCATATACCATAATTCTTGTACACAATCGACGATTAGATCTTCTGATAGTCCGGACTTTAATACTAATTATCAAGACCAAATGAATTTATATGTCCTCATAATAATATGATATTTTTTTCCTTATAAACCTATGATTTTTTTCATGTGTTTTCAATATGGACTTTTTTTTATATCTTTGCAACTCAATAGATATTTCATATCTGATTAATACTAATCAATATATATTGTACCATTTATAAATTATAGCAGTTATAACATAAATAGTTTATTTCCGATCATGCTAATCGGTATCATATTATAATATCCATGAAATCATAATTATTACATAATTAAATCATAAATTATACAATTATAATAGCTACTATCACAACGGTTACAATTATATAGTTGTAACAATTATAGAATCATATCTATTATAATTATTTAATAGTTACGGAATCGCTGCTAATACAATTATAAAATAATCATCATCACTGTGCAGGAAAGTTTACGCTCGAGGCACACTGATAAGGTGCAGGAAGTGAGAAGCATACTCAACGAGACAAAAGGAGAGAAAGAGACACTGTTTTTGATTGATTCTCTACAAAAACTATGTGTGGACTACCATTTCGAAGAAGAGATTGAATCAAAGATGCATTCTTTGTATGAAAATCAGTCGAAGATCATTGATGGTGAGGCAAATAATATAGTTGAAGTCGGCCTTTTGTTTCGGTTATTGAGGCAAGCTCAATACCCTATCTCCACAGGTAACTTTACCTGATATTCAGAGACGGATCTTAAACAGGACTATCCTAATCTCTAGCCCAGTTCATTTTCACCTTTAATTTTTGGATCCGTCTTGCTGATATCAAAGTATTTTTTTATATTTTCTATCATTAAACTTTAATATTAAATAATACTGAAATGAATTTCTGTGTGTGCCTCTCTTAGATGTGTTCTATAGGTTTCTTGACAGAAGAGGAGAGTTCATGGCATCCCTCTCAAATGATATGGAAGGATTGATAAGTTTATTTGAAGCTTCAAATTTAAATTTTGGAGGAGAATTAATACTTTATAGAGCCAATGAGTTCAGCAGAATCCACCTCAAACCTTACATGACATCTTTGGATACAGATCTTGCAGTGCATATTAAACAGATATTGGAGACTCCATATCATTTGACCCTGCAAAGATTCAAGGCTTGGCAAATTCTTGATAGTAATTCCTCAAAATTTTATTATAATTTCAATATTGTAGAACTAGGGAAGATGGATTTCACCATGATCCAGTCATTGCATCAAAAGGAATTAAAAGAAGTCACAAGGTAATTCTTGTTTGAAGAGCATGTGAATTTAGTTGTTTTATTCTCTTCTACCAGTAGAAGTAGAGTTTTGACGCAACAATAAAATTGTTGTTATGTGATTTTGAAGTCACGAATTTGAGTCACACAAATAACCTCTTACAAAATACAAAATAAAACAATGTATAATAGATCCAATATGGTCCAACCTGAACTGACGAGAGCTGAAGTACCCTTATTTTCTTCTACTTGTAATTATTTAATAGATTAATTTATATAGGTGGTGGGCAGAGTCAGGGTTGGATCAAGAGCTAGGGTTTGCGCGAGTTCAACCCTTGAAGTGGTTCATTTGGCTGATGACGAGCCTCCCAAATCCCAAATTTTCGAAGTATAGGATTGTTTTGTCAAAAGTCATCGCGTTTGTTTATCTCCTTGATGATATTTTTGATGTCAAAGGATCACTTGATGAACTCTATCTCTTCACACAAGCCATTGAAAGGTAGATATAATTGCATGTTCGATTTTTTTTTTGTTTCCATAATATACGATTGTTAAGGATCACTAAACCATTGTAGATGGGATCATTCTTCAATGAATTCACTTCCCGATTACATGAGGGCATGCTTCAAGGTCCTACAAGACACCATCAATGAGATTTCTCAAATTGTGCTTGAGGAACATGGATGGAATCCAATCAAATATCTAAAAAAATCGGTATGAATAATTCTTTTTGGTATTATGATTATTATATCTTTTATTATCATTATTATTATTCTTATCGCTAAAATTTATTAAAAACTAAACTTTATTTTGAAGTGGATACAATTAAGCAAAACATTTTTATTGGAAGCGAAATTGTTGATAGAAGATGAAGTCCCAACAATAGATGACTACATGAAGACTTCCACAATTAGCAGTGGTTGTCCTCTTGTCTTGGTGCACATTTATTTTTTATTAGGGCATGGTGGGTTCGATAATATATCAGAGAGTTTTCAAAATCTTATATCTTGCCCCGCGAGAATTCTTCGCCTTTGGGATGATTTAGGAAGTGCAAAGGTATATAACTCAATTTTTAAAAAATATATACAAGAAAGAAAATGATGAGTTTATCATGGGTGATACTTAGGACGAAGAGCAGATAGGAAGGGATGGTTCGTTATTGGCTTGCTTGATGAAGGAAAACCCATATTGGTCGTCACAAGTCGCAAGGCGAAAAGTGATGCAAATGATAGATGAAGCGTGGGCGGAGCTCAATGAGGCAAGCTTTAGTCCATCGACATCAATGTTCTCTCGCGATTTTGTGATGGGTTGTTTGAACATTGCAAGGATGGTGAGAGTGATGTATGATTATGATGAGGAGCATAAACTCCCTATGCTTAAGGAGTATATGAACTTGTTGTCTAAACAAGTTTAGCATCTTACATGAACAGTTGTTCCTTTACACATATAACAATAAAAATCAAATATTATCATAATAGGTGGGATCGACTATATGGATCCGGCATTTGAAATTCCGGCATACAACAACTACCAAGCATTCCGATTGTTGCATTCATGCTCTGGCTAACTAACCTGTCAGGCTTTGAACAATGTTTGAGTGAATAATCAAAATATAATAAACTCAGTGCCGTGTTTCTGCAACCAGAACATATGATTCGATCTACTAGCATGCTTGATTCTCACAAGATGGAACAATTTCTCTTTCTTTTTCCTCTTCTTTTGCTTTGGCGGCTGAAGAACAACCTTGATCGCGGCATCAAATACTGCCTTAACATTCTATACGACGTTGTCACGTATCAGGGAAAATATCCATCGGAAAAAATGTGAATGAACTTAAAACATGAAGTAGGAAAAATGAGGGAGAATGATATACTTGTTGAGTCTTTGAACTGCATTCTATGTAGGCAGCAGCACCTATTTGCTTCCTCAGTTCCTCCCCCTAAGCATTATTGTATTGACCTAAGCGATATTTAATGATGTAGAGGAACTTGAAACACATTGAATTACAGCACAATCTAAGCAGATTTACCTGAGCACTGCTTATGGGAACCGCACCTGGATGATCTATGAAAAATTGCTTATCATCCCGAAGATCTGTATAACATATCAGAATGTCACATGAAATCTACATTCAGCAGAATACCACTAGAACGACATTTGAAACCAACTCAAACTTTTCCATAAATACAACAAGAACACCAAAACAAATATACACAAAATGCATACCTTTTCTAGTGAATCTGACCAAACAAAAATACAAATAAAAAGTGTAAACAAACTTGCGCGCCATGGTAATTAAGGTTACCTAGTTTTGTTCCAACAAGAATTATGGACACACCAGGTGCATAATGCCTCAGCTCGGGAATCCACTGGAAATCAAAATCAAAACAAGGAATTGGAAATTCAGTAAAGTTGAAAAAATCAGAGTTTGAAATAAAATGTAGTAAAATGAAGGCATCTTGTACACCACCTTCTTGGCAACATTTTCATAGCTAGCTTTACTGATGAGAGAAAATGCGAGCAAGAACACATCTGCACCACGGTAGCTCAAAGGTCTCAACCTGTTGTAATCCTCCTGGCCTGTCCCAAACAAAACAAGATATATCATGTTAGCCAGAACTATATCAAGAAGGTAGAGAAAAAAAGAAGAAAATAAATATAAGCAAGAAAAAAAGAGGAAAGTAACAATTTACCTGCAGTATCCCACAAACCTAGATTAACTGTGCTTCCATCAACCACCACGTTGGCACTGAAATTGTCAAAAACTGTGGGAACATAATCCTGTCCAGAAGACAGAAAACTTAAGTTATCTGAAAAAATACAACTTCCTTAAATTTTACATGCTTCAAATCTGTAATATCAATCATAAACAGATCAAATTTGTGTTCAAAAAACACAACTAAGTAAATCTTTCGCCACATGTTTTCCAGAACAAAATATCAACCAACATCCTTGCCTAGGGATGATTTTTGTATCCACCGAAACCCAATTCAACAAATTTTTACTCAAAACCATGGAGAATGTTATTTGCATCTTCAGATCCTTGAATTGGAATAGTTATTGCCATGCGATCAGATTGAAAATCTAGAGTTCTAAAAAGATAATTTTTACAGAGAAGCCTGGATCAGAAATCGAAATTTCTAAAGCAATAAATCCAACTATCCTGAGAAAAGCGGAGTACTTTAAGAACAAGGTAGATCAGTTTCAAATGTACATTTTTCAACCACAAAAACCCTGGCCTCGAAAACAGGAGATTTCGTCAACTTACCGTGGGGAAAGTGTTGCTAGTGTAAGAGATTAGCATGCAAGTCTTGCCGACGGCACCATCCCCCACAGTCACGCACTTTATAAACCTCGACACGCTCATCTCCTCCGCGATTCCTTCTGCCCCCGGACGCCGGTTGCTTCTTCAATCGCACATCGGTACCACGCGTCCCCCAGCCGAACCGAAACCCTAACCCTCACAGATCTGCAAATGAAGCAGGAGGGGGCCGGGAAAGGAGAGAGTCTCTTGACCTGGGAGGATTCAAACGGCCAGGAAATCGCGCGGCCGAAACTGTCGGTGACGGAGAGAGCAGCCGCCCGCCAGCAACCTGCTAATATTCGGAGTCGCCCCTCTGTTTTTAACTAATAGGCCCCTGAATAATCCAAATTTACGACTTCCTCACTCATAATTCTATTAACAAATTAAGAGGCGTCGTCAAGTGGGTTCGGGCTCGAGCATGAGTTAAACCTGGTTCAGCCCATTTATGTTAGCCATGAGTGCCGTCGCGTGATTGACACAATAACCACTCGTCTGTCGCAAAAATGAAATCGTCAAAATGACGCCTTAAAAAAAATTCTTATTTTTTTAAGCAAATAAATTACAATAATAATATATGCAAGGAATAAAATAATCAATGGAATATTTCATATCTATTGAAAATGGATCCTAAATTTATCTATGACAACACGTTCTGAATAAATAATCTACGTTGAAGGAGACGCAATAATCAGTTATGCGTGATTGCATTGAATGCGTCACGCGTGAGGGAAGGGTGAGTTAAAATTGAACTTGATGTCGAGTCGAGATAAATTCGGTCAATTCAACATGCTACATCATCATCGAGTATCAAAATTATATTGTACATGGGAAAAATCATGGCCCGAGCCCATAAGAGGACCACGAGCTGAGGACAACTCCCCATGAAGATCATGAGTAGGGATCGAGGAGCAGAATTGAGAGTGGGGACAAGCCCCCTTAAATCTACGACTGACACTTCGTCTGACCAGAATTTACAGGACTCCCTATTGGGTCGGTCTCTCGAGCTTAGGTCGATCTTGACTCATATTAGCTTAGGTCGATCCTCGGGCTCTGGGCCCCTTATCAGCAGCTCGGGCTGGCCCTCGTGCTCATCGCCTGGCTACGATCTTCCATGACAAGATCAACAGCGACGCCCTAGCTCCGCATTAACAGCCAACGATTACGAGAACGTGGACCTTGAATGATTCCAAAAGACATGCTCCACTACGCAATGCTCACCATAACGCTCCCCAAATCTTATCCCTGATCGACAACGTATGCAAGGATTACGGGATCATGAGACAAGTGAATTCCCGCAACCCTATAAAAAGGTATATCCCCCAATAGGAGCAGGTATGAGAAAATAACCCTTCAACTGATATATCACAATTTCCTTGCATCCTCTGCCTCTAACTTGAGTGTCGGAGTGATTGCGCCGAAATCCCTCATGTCGTCCTCCTAACTCGTGTTCATATTCTCAGGACACCTCCCCGACGGATCTTTTCAAAGGCCAGACGAGGATTTGCTATATCCACCCCTTTTAATTCCACCGGTGAGTTGTCTAGTGACGTGTTGTGGGCCACATCAAATTGACGTCGTCTGTGTGAATGCTGAGCTGAGAACAACCGTATATCTCAAATGGACAACACCGGCTGTCCACAGAGAGAGGAGGAAGGACAAGATCTCGTCACAATGACCAGGAAGGAATTCAATCATTTGGTAGCTTTCATGATGCATACTATCCTGCAAGGGCAAACACATCTCGCCTCAACAACGACCCCTCCCTCATCAATGGAAGCGAACTCGTTGGTGCTTCCCCGGACCATCCCTCCCACCGAGGTACCTAAAGGGAACGTCCTCGCCCCTCCCGGTGCTTTGGACATGGGGGGAGAATCCTCTGGATCCTCTAGAGAGAATCTCTAACGGAGCCCTCCCAAAACTGTAGCCACTGGGAGCAAGGGCCTCGGCAACCAAGGCATCTCATTTTCACCCGGCGTGCTGCAAGACGCTCTGCCACGAGACTTTAGAACGGTGATAGTAGGAGAGTACAATGACACTACTAACCTAGAGGATCATCTCGGCAAATTTGAAAATGCATCCCTACTGCATTAATATACAGATGGAATCAAATGCAAGGTTTTAGTGACCACACTAACTGAGCCAGCACAGCGTTGGTTCAACCGTCTCCCGGTCACCTCCATTAGAACATTCGAAGTCTTTAAGATGGCCTTCCTCCAGCACTTCGCCCCCAGCTGAAGGTATCAGAAGACGCCTCACCACTTATTCGCCGGATACTTCTAGCCCACTTTACAAGATGACTCAACCTGCCTGGTAGCTGCTTACGCCCCCTCCAGATGCACTAGAACCTACCACATCGTCCCACAACGTTCCTAAAGACAGCCACCATAGCCTGTTCATTTGACCAGTGGGATATGGGCATAGTGGGGCCTTTCCCTCTAGGTCTAAAGAGAAGAATTTCCTGTTAGTAGCCGTCAATTATTTTTCCAAATGGGTGGAAGCTTTCGTATTGGCACGCATCACCAAAGGTGAAGTCATTAAGTTCTTGTGACAAAACATCATCTGTCAGTTCGGGCTCCCTTATAGACTCATATCTGACAATGGTCGACAATTCCAAGGTTCTCGCCTTAAATAATGGTGTGAAGAGCTTGACATACAGCAAGCATTCACCTCTGTCGCATACCCTCAGAGCAACGGGCAGGTCGAGGTGGTGAATAGGAAAATTGTCCGAGGACTCAAGGCTAAATTGGACCATTTCCAAGGTAGTTGGGTGGAGGAGCTACCAAGCATCCTATGGGCTTATCGGACGACCCCGTGGGAGAGCACACAAATGATCCCTTTTCACTTGGTTTACAGAGAGGAAGCTGTGGTTCCCATGGAGGTCGGGGATGAATCTCTGCCACGAGCTACTATGGCTGTTAAATCCGACACTTTCGATGCGATCCAGAAAATTTTTCGGAAATTTTGCCGAGAAAGATTTAGGGTTTTGGAGACCTAACTTGAAATTAGAGGGTTAAATTACTTTGAAACTTAAGTTTTGAGGGCTTAAGTGTGAAGAAACCATAAGAAAGGGACTAAAATGGAAATTTAAACTAAGTTAAGGGCTTAGAGTGAATTAGCGGATTTGGAGGGGGGTAAATTGCAAAAGACCAGTTGAAAAAGGTCTGCTAGGGCTCGGGCTCGGTGTCTTCAGCCGTTTCCACTCCTCTTTGTTCTCCGCTTCACTGCAGCCAAGCCGCTTCGACCGCACGCCACTTCCTTGGCCGATCGAAACAGACGCCACCGTCGCCTCCTTCACCGTCGACCTCCCCGGCGAACCACACCCTCGGGAATAACGTCTGAGCTCCGGTTCCACGATCCCCAAACCACCTCGCGAGCGTGAGTCATGGATTTCACTTCGGGCGATTTGGGAGCGCGGTAATTTCCTCTGGTCGACGAGTTCATCGCGCCATCGGAGCCCCACCGGAGCGTGAGTAGGGGATTCCGTCACAGTGACTTGGGGTGCTGATCTTGATCGGGGCGGAGCGTGCTGGGTGGAGTTCTGTCAGCAAACTGGATTAAGGTAGGGATCTCTAACTAGGGTTCATGGATCTGTAGGATTGATCCCAAAACTAATGATCGCTTTTGGAAATCCCGTAGCTGAATTCTCCTTAGTTGCTGGCCACTGGGATCGTCTTCTTGCTAGGGTTCTAGGAATAGAGCTCAAGTCTGGATTTGGGGTTCCTTGCCTCGGGTTCACAGATTGGACGGATTGGAGCTGGAATTGGGGTCATCGACGAGCTCAGGACTTTGATCCTCTATGTTTGGAGATGTCGCCGCTGTGATCATGGTTGGGGGAAACCAATGGGTAATGAATTTCCATACTTAACTAGTTTTCTTCATGCAATCTAATTGATTAATAGGTTTATTGTGGTTTGATCACATTCTGTAATGGTGTTGAGGTTTTGGGATTAGATCTGTTAGTAGGATTGAAGTTTATGTGTTGAATTCTTGAGGAAGAGATCTCCATTTTCTTTTACTGTTGAGACTGGCTGGCTTCTGTTTGATTCAATGCCATCATTCGGGAGTAGGTTGTGGTAGGAAGGGCTCTGCCCTAGGATTTGGGAGACCATCGGAGATGAGGTACTTCACATATGGTTGTGCTCGCCAGCTCTAGGGCAGAGGAATGGCGCCAACACCAATCCAGGTAGGATCTCATTGTGTTGGATCGAAGTTGATGAGATTGTTGATGGGTTCTCATCAGATTACAATCCTGGATGGAATTTTTGTTTCAGATTTCTAATTTGGAGTTGCTTCTATTCTATGGGAGCACATGTTGATGGTGATTCGATTTTGGGAATTCAGTTCTTGGTTGCTGTTCTGGATTGTTTTGCTAGGGATTGTTCTTAGGTAAGTGTTCTATCATGTGGTTTGGAATTTAGCTAAAGTCTTGATTCTTGATAATGTTTGGATGAATCCTGTTATGGCATGGTTTAGGTCGTGAGTTAATTCATTTGGAAATTTGTTTTGGGACTTTGTGAACTTGTAAGAAGCTGTTGTGTGAGCTATCAACGAAGTGGAGCTTTGGGTGTTCTATTCTTGTATGAGGATAAGTTAGATTAAGGTTTGGTTTAACCTTTTGATTCTTTTACGTATGTAGTGAGTTTCGCATGGAGGTAGATTGATGCCATTCTATTTTGGGTTTAATGTGTTATTTGATTTTAGATTTACAGCTTTAGATGAGTGTTGGATTGTGTTAGTGATCCTAACTGTGGGGTTTGTCCTGCTATGGGTTTGTGATGGGTTGTCGTGGGATTCATTGTGTGAGGTTTGGTATAAAATTTGCAAGTAGATGTGTAAATCACTTGATGTTTGGTGATGATCATTTTAGGGAATCAATCTGGAGTTCTTGAAAAGGGGATGGTTAGGTTAACTCAAGCATGGGTTAGGAATTTATTAGCTAGTTACCATTTCTGTGTAATAGCTAATCCAATACATCCTTATACAGGGACTTGACTTGGATTTACCGTTACGAATTATTGGCGGGTGGTTCTATCGCATTTGATACAAACTTCTTCCACCTGGAGGCGAGTACTTCTTGCTTGTCTTCTTTAGATCCACTTTATCTTTATGCATGACTATATTTGTTATTGATGCAGTAGGCTGAGATTGACCTTTATCTGCTACCGTTTTGTTATCCTGCTTGATACTTATGCTTAACCTTGGATATGATCTAAATTTTTTTCTATACAGTCTCGTTTATTTGTTATCTGATTCTGTATAGCATTGATATGAGCATGAGTATATGGATAGGTATTAGCATACCATTGTATGGTTGCATTGGTTGATTCTAGTCATACTTGCACGTGTGTCTAGATGTAGACTGATTGGGTTATTGTGGTATGTCACCTGATATTTGCATTGGTTGATTCTAGTCATACTTGCACGTGTGTCTAGATATGGACTGATTGGGTTATTGTGGTATGTCACCTGATATCTGCATTGGTTGATTCTATTCATACTTGCACGTGTGTCTAGATATGGACTGATTGGGTTATTGTGGTATGTCATCTGATATCTGCATTGGTTGATTTTATTCATACTTGCACGTGTATCTGGATATAGGATTGATTGGGTTATGATGCATACATATGACCTGTGCATGATAAGTTAAGTTATGTGTCGATGACCTGGTAGGGGTTGCATGTGTTAGTCATGCACCATACCTGCACTGTTGCATGCCGGCGATCAGCGACTCCCTTGTGGTTGAGCCTAATCGTCTTCCGGCACATGATATGCACACACGGCCACTCATGGGTTAGCGGATACCGCTGGGTGTGTGCATTTGCTCTGTAGTGCTCTGCTCGTCCGCTCAGGGGTAGTGGTTTCGGAGCGTGGTAGCACACAGAGATCCCTTCTCTTCCCATAGACCAGAGAAGATGAGAGAGATATCTCCCCCATCTATATATGGGGCGGAGCGATAGCTCCACCAGCATCCTGTCCTCTCGGTCACTCAGGAGCAGTGATGGCAGATGTGCGGACAGTGTCACCGCTCTACCCACTCGGCCGACACAGTATCGCCTGTCTCGGTGGCTTGACTGGAGTTAGGGGGTGACCATGACATTGCATCATGTGCATATGATGCATTTGTGCATTGATTGTGTTTGCTGCATTTACTTGCTGCACTTGTTTGACATGAACATACAGGATGTACTGTTGGTATGGTTTGTTGACCCTGCACTTGCTCGTATGGTACGAGTCCTATTATGATCATGATAGACTGATTTCTGGTATGTACAGTCTTTTATTATTTCAGTTATGCATGCTTCTGATATTATTATGGAGACTGTATCCTGTTGTTTCTATATAGCTGCTTTAGCTACTTTTCAGCCATGCATATCTTTCTATATACCCACGAGTCCACTTGGACTCACCACCCATCGTAATATTTTTGTTTTCAGGTTGATAACTCGCCGGAGGAGCCCAGTTGCCAGTCCCGGGTCCCCACGACTCCATTTGGATGGATGCTTCCGCTGGTTTTGTTTTCTTTGATAGCATAGTCTACGTTTTGTATTCGTTTGATATATCGTGGGCTTGTATTGGATTTATTCGTACGGTATTGTATTTTTGAGTCCTCTGTTGGACTTTGTGCTTGTGGTTTTGCCACACACCTGCCCAGGGGGCAGCTCAGGTGAGTATTATAGAGTTTAGCATTTCGATATGTTTATTTCCATATATTATATATCTGTTTTGAGGCCTGAGGCCAATTTATAAACTGCGTGTGTTGTATGTTTGTGTAAATTGTCCGCTGGACAGGGGAGATGCTGTTCGATTTTATATTGGATCAGCGGCTCCATTGGTCTCGGGGCGTGACAATGGCGACCAGAACGACTAGCTACGCCAAGTGGACTTGGACCTCTAGGCAATATGGCTAGAGCTTGGCTCATAGGTCAAGCTACGCGGGTGGTTAAGCTCTGGCCATATCGCTTGCATCTTTTTTAGGGCTCAAACTTCCCTGGACTCAGACATAGACGGGGTCGAGATCCTCAGGCTGCGGTGTCTATCTCACCCTCCATAGGTCGAGCTCTGACTGTATTGCCTGCGCTCTTTTCAGAGCCCACACTCCCTCACCCTCGAATATAGGCGGGGTCGAGATCCTCAGGCTACAATGTCCATCTCACCCTCCACGGGTCGAGCCTTGGCCGTATCATTTATGTCCTTTTCAGGGCACAAACTCCCCCGGCCTCAGACATTGGTGGGGTTGAGATATTAGGGTTGCGACATCTATCTCACCCTTTGTCATGACCCCAGAGGCACATGCTTACTCGAAAATCGGGCAGCATCTCCCCTGTATGGCGGACAAGTTGGGACAAATATACATATACTCCAATCACCCAAAAGATGGCTCAACCATCATAAGAGAAAATTAAAATATCACCACGCAGTTTTATATTCAACACAAAAGATAACGGGTGGCTCAGTCACCTTAAACATAAAAAAAATCACAATCAACGAGAACTCAAAATATCTCTTTAATAATGACAAAACCTGTCTGATACTGATAAACAAATAAAATGCGAAACTTACCAAGTGCCGAAAACAAAACAACTAAACCAAATACGAAAACAACTCAACTCTGGGGGCTGACAACTGGATCCTCTCCTGGCTCCAAGAAATGCAACTACCTGCTATCTGAAACAAAAAGAGAAAGCAGGGGTGGTGAGTCCGGGCGGACTCGGCGGGTATATGAGTAGACAATAAGCATGACATAACAAAAGGTATAATAAGTAGATAATCAACAGGGTACAGTCTCTAGGAAATAGAAGACCACCTAAACATGTATAAAACAACACAACAACATAATATCAAAACGTATACGACATGTATAAAGCAACGCAACAACATAATATCAACTTATACATGCATGTCAACCAAATGCAACAATCATAGCTCATATAAATGCAACAAACACAAGAAAATGCATAAATAAAATACGTATGCATATGATGCAATGACATGTGTCACCCCTAACGTCAGTCAAGCCGCCAACACATCCCATCTGTGTGACCGAGTGGGTAGGGTTGTGATAACTGTACGGACTCCAACGAATACCACATAAAGGTGTGGTTGAGTGGACAGGATGCTGGGGAGCCAACACTCCAAAACCCCGATACATAGGGGGAGCCACCAACAACTCTAGTATCCCTCGAAAACAACGGTGAGGGTGTTACTGGTTGCCTACAACTGCAATATGTGTGGCATAACAGGGCAGTTGCTCGCACTCTAGCAACTACCACAACCACAAGTGGTTAAGTGAACTGAGCAACTAAATGACTAACGATGGCTTAACCATATAGAAGCCAACAGTCGTTAGTATGCAACGTACAAGTATGGTGCATGCTATAAGATGCACGAACAACCGGAAAATAACGATGCAACAAAATCCAAAAAATATCAACGATGCATCGATACAACCAACCAGGAATCGAAAATCAACGATTATGCACCTACACTACTAGGTAGGATATTTCTAATGTCAAATAAACCTAATTGTGTTTAATGGACTTCTAAGTGCTCGCGTACAAGCGACACTTTACAGAACAGAAAACCAATAGGACACTGTACGGATACGAATTTTGAATACTCGAAGATCAACGAAGAAAAAGTATCAACGACGATGTTAAAATAACAAACAACAAAGAATAAGGTCAAGCAACCTATTTAGACTTAAAACAGTCATGCTTTAAGGTAAAAAGAACTACATGAGTACAAAGGAAAAGTACCCACCTTTATTATAGAAATTCGTGAACGAAAAGGACCTTCCATGATCAACCAAACGAATCCAAATCAAGGTCCTGTATAAATGATAAAATTTAGCTATTAATAGAATTATATAATTAGCTAAACTGAAATTAAATAAAAATTTAGGATAAATCCTCGTTACTACATCCGTTTAATTAAATCTTAAGTGACAGTTGATTTCCTCTAACCCAAATCATTAAGGTTAGGTCATTAGGTTAAATTCCAATTTAACCCAAAGGACATCCACAACTATAAATTAAGCCCAAATAACAATACACCAAATAAACCTCACGGTGGAAAATTCCCAAATTGGATCTAATTCATTCTAGCATCAAGTTGACTAATTAAGAACCAACACAACTCAAACCATTCCACATATGGCACCAAAACAATCAGATCAGTCCTCTAAAGCAAAACCAACATCCACCTTTAAAGCTTTACTCACGGCAATGGCATCTCAACCCAACCGTAGTTCAAAACCAAACTTACCATTCCATAGCGTATCTATTGACTTCAAGAGATCAACACAAATTTAAGTTCATTCACCCCAACCCCATGGTTGCTCACAGCAACACAACAACTCTAAAACCCAAAGAACACCCACGACAATTGAGCAAAACACTATCAATACCTCACATGAACACAATCCCATTCAAAAACAACTAGACAGCAAACCAAAACCTAATCAGTTCAATTCAGACTTGTTTTTGCTCAATTCGGAAACCCCTAGTTTCAAATAGAAATAAAAATCAAAGAACAACTCCATAGCAACCAAAACCTAATCAACTTAGAACCCAAGCCTTACCAACACGAAAGATGGGCCATCGCTCGACGTCGGTTGGCAGGGTCGGCGGCGTCTGCAAACTCACACAAGGCAGCGGCGAATCAGGAAGACGAGGCGCAGACGTGTGGCATCCTGTTCGTGCTTGCCGTAGAAGACGAAGAGGAAGAAGAGAGAGAGCTGTTGCGCGAGGGAGAAGAGGGAACCGTCGTTCGCTTCCTCACGCGCATCGTGTGTCAGTGTCGGGGAAAAGAAACGAATCGGGGGAAATCTCCTGTTTGGGAGGAGACTTAGGGCTTTAATTAGTTTTGGATATTCTGCAAAATAACCCTCATAATTTCTCTAATCTCAACCAGACCCTTTATATTTCAAAATTTTCCATTTGAACCCCTAAATTTTTAGTATTTAACACCCTCCGCGGGTCAAGCTCTGGCCATATTGCTCGTGTCTTTTTCAAGGCCCAAACTCCCCCAGCCTCAGACATAGGCGAGATCGAGATCCTCGGGCTGCGACATCTATCTCACCCTCCGTGGGTCGAGTTCTGGCCGTATCGCCTGCATCCTTTTTAGGGCCTAAACTCCCCAGCCTAGGACATAGGCAGGGTTGAGATCCTAAGATAATCTATGCCAAGCATCAAGAACTCAGGGCTAGAGCTACCCCTAATCTAATGTTTGGGCTGGTCAACTGGAAGGTACCTAGCCTTGACTAGCTGCTGGAGGGTGTCAGCCACACCATGTTCTATTATCCGGAGAAGGCGTGTCCCCACCAGGGTGTAGAACTCCTCGAGGGAAATGAAAGCCGCTTTCTGCACCTCCCAACGAGTGGCTTTCCCCGCCTGGTGCTCCCGCAGTTGAGCCTCCCTTCACTCTAGGAGCCCTTGCTATGTTCTCAGGCTGGACTGGAGCTCAGGGACGGCCAGATGCAGGGCTGCTATCTTCACTTGTGCCGGTTGCACCTCAGCATGGTGTCACTCCAGCTCAAGCGTCTTGGTGGCAGCACTCTCCTCGACCCTTCGAACCGCAACCCGGGCGGAGCGTAGTTCACCCTCCAGCTCAGCTCGCGCTTCCTCTGACTCATTCCATAGCACATTCAACTCCAGAAGCTGACTCTCCATGGCTAAACGTTGAAACTCATTATCATCTCGAGTCACGTTCAGCTCCACCTCCAAGAGATGAAACTACCCTCGGTATGAGGCCAGCTCGGCTTCGGGCTTCCTTGGCCACCTCTTAGGAGACCCACCTTTAGGCCTCCTATTCCAGCTTCGCCTCCGGGCAGTGAACCTTCTCCTACTGCTCCCTCCCCTCTTCTTCCAAAGATGCTGCCTGCGTTGTCAAGGTATCGATCGTATTCTGGCCTGTTTGGTGTCGGTGACTAAGACTTTTTTTTCAGCTAGAGCCTTCCTAAAACATTGGATCTCAGCCAGACTCGAAGAAGGGTCATCAGAGAGGGACTTCAATCGGGTCACCTCCATCTGCAGGCTGCTGACGGTGCCTTGGCGGCAGACAATTGGGCGGACAGACCCCACACCTGAGCCATCAGCTCTCGGCGGTCATGGAATAGCTCGGGGTAGCGACGGTAGAAGACCAGCAATCGCGACATATGGTCAGCGTTGGTTGCCGTAAGCTCCTCGGTCAGGGTGCGCATGTCCATGCCCCTTGCCGCCGTCTCTCCATCCTGCCACCTTGCGGCTAGAGGATCCCACAAGGTCAATTCAGGTTGGGCTTCGGCAGGACCTTGGAGGAGAAGGGCTTCCTTGTCCAGGAGATAAGATGAGCTGGCTCCTGTTGATGCAGTCTGGCCCGGTTGTTGTTTTGGTGTTTGACAATGATTTAAGTTTGGTTGAGCGAATTTGGGTTAAAGTCCTGGTCAGGGACTGGGCATGAAACCCTGGTGAGTGAAGCCAGGTCCTAGCTTGTGAAGCTAGGTTGAAATCCCGGTGAGTGAAGCCGGGTCCTGGTGAGTGATGCCAGGTGATGGAAATCCCGGTGAGTGAAGCCCGGGTCCTGGTGAGTGAAGCCAGGTGTTGGAAATCCCGGTGAGTGAAGCCGGGTCCTGGTGAGTGAAGCCAGGTGTTGGAAATCCCGGTGAGTGAAGCCGGGTCCTGGTGAGTGAAGCCAGGTGTTGAAAAGTCCTAATTCGGAAGAGGTGGGTGAAAAGTCCTAGCTTGGAGGGCTAGGTGAAAAGTCCTAGCTTGGAGGGCTAGGTGAAAAGTCCTAACTTGGAGGGTTAGGTGCAAATTCCCAACTTGGAGAGTTAGATTGAAAAATCCTTAGCTTGGAGGGCTAAGCCGAATGAAATCCTAGCTTGGAAGGCTAGGTCTGCGTCGCTGGATCGGTCTGGTGACCGATCAGGGAGTTGGCACGCTGCTCTTTCATGGATCGGTCTGGTGACCGATCCAGCGATGTCTGATCGGTCTGGTGACCGATCAGGGAGTGTGTGTTTCACTCACTGCACAGCTCCTGATCGGTCTGGTGACCGATCAGGGAGCGAACAGTGAGTTGAGTTCGCCTACTGATCAGGCTCTGATCGGTCTGGTGACCGATCAAAGACTTAGGACTTAATTTTCCAAGTTACTGTTCACTCAGACCTGGACCGATCAGGATGGAGCCTGATTGGTCTGGAAGCAGCCTGATTGGTCTGGTGACCGATCAGGATGGAGCCTGATTGGTCTGGTGACCGATCAGGCTGAAACCTGGATTGGTCTGGGGACCAATCAGGAGTATGCAGAAGACTGCTGGATCAGTTTGGTGACCGATCAGGTCCTTCCTGATCGGTCTGGTGACCGATCAGGCGCAGAACTTTAATTCAAATACGCTGTCAGAAGCTCTGATCGCGTCTGTTTTCACTGCCGATTCTCTGCTACATCACTGCTTATGTTTGATATGCATTGCTAAGCTTCTATTGGAGTGTGCAGGCTTTACAGGGATGATTCAAACATTGGAGGAGAGTCAATGGGAGGCTTTCCTTGGAGCAGGTTTGTTTGTTTCTCCTTCTCAGGTTTCAATGGCAACTGGAGCAGCTGGCGACTGACGGAGACTCAGCTAGAGAGGAGGTCTTCAGTGGACTGAGTGCTCAGGGAGGTCAGTGGGTTCAGGCTGGCTCAGTGGATGCTGGCGAAGCTTGTGATGGTGAGCAGAGCTTAAGAGACAAAGCTGGATGCAGAGGAGCGGTGGCGAACTAGACAGAAACTTGGGAAGTTTGGCTGGGCGGTGTTCGTGCTCTCTGTTGCTTTGTGCTTGAGCTTTCTTGTGCATCTTTGTGAGCTTGTCTTCTCGAGTGTCTCGTGTGCTTAACTTGTATCTTCTTGAGATCACTTGTGGAGAGGTTTCTCCACCGAGAAGGAGGCTTCTACTATCCGAAGTTCACCGGGGCTTGATCTGCCGACGATCAAGGGATCGCCCACCTCACGGGCACGCCAAGGAGTAGGGGCAAGTTATCCCCGAACCTTGTAAACGATCCTTGTTAGCGATCCTTGGTTTGTATTCTCTGTTTCTGCAGTTTTGTTAAGTTTGCTTCTCTGCATTTGTTTTATTTCCGCTGCTACTAACTTAAGTGCAGAGAAGATTCGAAAAGAGCCAAGAAATTGTGTCTGGCTAGATTCACCCCCCCTCTCTAGCCATCTCGTCCCCAACAAGTGGTATCAGAGCTTGGTGCTTTGTTTACGGCTTAACAACCGAGAGTTCTCAACAAGATGGCATTGAGAGAAGACTTCTCCACCGCCCGACCTCCATTCTTTGATGGTGCCGACTTCCAATATTGGAGATCAAAGATGGAATACTATTTGAAGATGGATATCCATACGTGATTCGCGGTGAAGGAGGGATTTACCCCTCCTAAGGATGATGAAGGCAAAGAACTTGAGTCATGGAGGTGGACCGCCGAACAAACAAGGAAGAGTGAAGCCGACGCGAAGGCGGTTGTCACTCTACAATGTGGCATGAACAAAGACCAACTCATCAAGGTTGGTCCCTTCACAAGTGCAAAAGACTTGTGGAACAAACTCATAGAGCTCCATGAAGGCACCCGAGACTCTAGAATTGCCAAGAGGGACTTGTTCCTCAATCAACTCCAAAATCTCTCCATGAAGGAGAATGAGTCGGTAAGTGAGCTCCATAGCCGGTTCAAGGAAGTCCTTAATGGACTTCATTCAATTGATGAAAAGGTCGAGAATCGCGACCTTGTGAGGTATGTCTTGAAAGCATTTCCAAGGAATGCTTTGTGGTCATCCATGGTGGATGCCTACAAAGTATCCAAGAATTTATCTATTGTAAAATTAGATGATTTATTTTGTGAGATGGAATTGCATGAAATGGCTAACAAAGGCCCCAAGGACTAGGGGCAAGTTATCCCCGAACCTTGTAAAATTTCTTTGTTAGCGATCTTGCTAATCTTGCTAGTTAGGTTTTGGTTTAAGTTTCTGCAAGTTTTGTTTTCCCATACTTCCGCTGTGCTATTAATAACTTCAAGTGCAGAAATTTGATAACTCTTCAAAGAAGAAGTGATTGGCTATATTCACCCCCCCCTCTCTAGCCATCTCGTTCCCAACAAGTGGTATCAGAGCACAAACCGAAAGTTATTGGGAACGAGATGGCTAGAGAGGGGGGGGTGAATATAGCCAATCACTTCTTCTTTGAAGAGTTATCAAATTTCTGCACTTGAAGTTATTAATAGCACAGCGGAAGTATGGGAAAACAAAACTTGCAGAAACTTAAACCAAAACCTAACTAGCAAGATTAGCAAGATCGCTAACAAAGAGATTTTACAAGGTTCGGGGATAACTTGCCCCTACTCCTTGGCGTGCCCTTAAGGTGGGCGATCCCTTAATCGTCGGCAGATCAAGCCCCGGTGATCACCGGATATAAAGCAACCTCCTTCTCGGTGGAGAAACCTCCCCACAGTGTGTTTCAAACAATGATATAGAATGAGCACAAAGAGAAAACAAGAAGGATCTTACTCAACCACTTAGCAAGGACAAAAACACAGCAAGCTTCCCTGAGCTCCACCCAGTGGCGATCTCATGCAGAACCCTTCTCCGTGTCTTCCCACTGTCGGACTCCAAGCCTCTTGTTTTCTCCTTCAAGCGCTCAAGTATGATGATTGCTTTTCAATAGCTTGCTCAGAATAATTGAAGAACTCAAGAACAGCAAGCTTAATGTGGAGCAAAACAGAACGCAGGAACTCAAGAGCACAAGAATGAAGCTGTGATGAACACTACAACTCTCGTTCCTTTTGTTTCTCCGCTAAGCAACAGATGATCTCATCTCCAGTAGCCTACAGCTGCCTCACTGCCAACGCGCCAGCTACACTGAACCCTAACTGAACTTCCTGAGCTCCCTCAGCCAAGCTTCAGTTAGCATCTTCAGTCCTGCATCCAGCCGTTGCAACCTGTGTAGAGAAAGGGACAAACCTGCTCCAAGGAAAGCTCTCTTTGACTTCTCCTTGAGTGTTTGAATCCTCCCCTATTACCTGAGACTTAATCAGAGTATTAGAGCAGCAAATCAAATAGCATATCAAATATCAGAGGAAAGTGGCAGCGAATCGGTTGTGTTCAGACGCCATCAGAGCGTCTGACAATGCAATTTGAATTAAAGTGATCGGTCACCGGACCGATCAGAGAGCCTCCTAATCGGTTACCAGACCGATCAGGCTGGTTCCAGACCGATCAGGCTCTGTCCTGATCGATCCCCAACGCTCAATCAGAAATCGCGATTTCTTTGAGATTCTCTTGGACCGATCACCAGTCCGATCCCAGGTCGTGGATTGTTCACTGGACCGATCCACCTTTATATTGGGCGATTTCTGAGTTTCACAGGCTAAGCCCTCTGATTGGTCACCGGACCGATCAGGCAGACTCCTGATCGGTCACCAGACCGATCAGAACCTTACCAGACCGATCAGGCTCCGTCCTGATCGATCATAGAGAGGAACCTGCGACACTTGATTGTTCTCCGGAACGATCTGCACAGTGATCCTGATCGGTCACCAGACCGATCAGGAGCAGTTCAGCAAGGGAACTCAACCTCACTGCTCGGTCCCTGATCGGTCACCAGACCGATCAGGAGCTAGTCAATGGGTGAAACGCATACTCCCTGATCGGTCACTAGATCGATCAGGAGCAGCACAGTAGGTTCCCAACCTCACTGTGTGCTCCCTGATCGGTCACCAGAATCCCTGATCGATCACCAAACCGATCCAGGGACTCAAACTCAACCCTCCAAGCTAAGTTTCCATCCACCTTAGCCCTCCAAGCTAAGGATTTTCCATCTAACTCTCCAAGTTGGGAATTTGCACCTAACCCTCCAAGTTAGGACTTTTCACCTAGCCCTCCAAGCTAGGACTTTTCACCCAACCCTTCCGAGTTAGAACATCATCCAACCTAGCCCTCCAAGCTAGGCACCTGACCCTCCAAGCCAGGACTTTTTCACCTAACTCTCCAAGATGGGACTTTTCACCTAACCCTCCAAGTTAGGACTTTTCACCTAGCCCTCCAAGCTAGGACTTTTCACCTAGCCCTCCAAGCTAGGAATTTTCACCCACCTCTTCCGAATTAGGACTTTTCAACACCTGGCTTCACTCACCAGGACCCGGCTTCACTCACCGGGATTTCCAACACCTGGCTTCACTCACCAGGACCCGGCTTCACTCACCGGGATTTCAACCTAGCTTCACAAGCTAGGACCTGGCTTCACTCACCAGGGTTTCATGCCCAGTCCCCGACCAGGACTTTAACCCAAATTCGCTCAACCAAACTTAAATCATTGTCAAACACCAAAACAACAACCGGGCCAGACTGCATCAACAATCTCCCCCTTTTTGTTGTTTGACAACCCGATTTAAGTTTAGGTATCAATCAATTGAAGTTTCAATTCTCATAAGGGAATCATGATCCTCCCCCTATAATAAACATAAACTTAATCAGCCATTTTCTCCCCCTTTGTCAAACATCGAAAAGGGTATGGTTATTAAGTTTGAACACAACTCCCCCTCAATCAAGGGTCTCCCCAAAAAAAATAATCAAAGGATAATTTCTGAATTGCATATGAGAGGCATATACCATAAATGTATCATGGCAACAATGTATACGCATCATATGACAACAATTATCGCAGTTCCATCAGACTGATGATCGATACAGAAAAATTTCTGATTTATCTATGAACGATCAATTTTCAGAAAAATTTCTGTAATTCTGATTCGTACAAGATCGGACTGCATTAACACTTGGACTTCCATGTGAAGACATATACAGAAGTATATCATGGTCAAATGCGTATATGCTTCATAGGACGAGTAAGGAATGCATCTGTATCTGACATATAATCCTGATTGGTCTCCGTGACCGATCAGGGTCATTGATTACTTGATACAGAAGAATTTATGATTAGTCTGGGGAGCGATCAGATTTTAGAAAAATTCTTGAAACTCCGATACGTTCCTGATCAGACTGCATTAATAATTTGCATCCCATAACAGGAGAGAGGACTCTATTGATATTCGTCATTTCAGAAAAATTTCTGAAACACGACATTAAGAACAAGAGTCATGACTCAACAAACCCTTTATTATGAATTTGAACATTCCAACATAGGTTTGTATCAAATCACTATTAAGTACCAGGTTTGTATCACTTGAACAATTTTGTGCTCCCTTAGTACCAGGTTTGTACCAATGGGTGATCAAATATGTTTCAATTGTAAACGGATTGTATCAGATTTGTGTGAGGTATGATCATTACACTGATACAATTGGATGAAAAAGGGGATCGGACTGAGGGGTAGTCTGATACCTCTGATCAGCATTGATCTGATCGGTCACCGGACCGATCAGAACGGTGCCTGATCGGTCACCAGACCGATCAGGGTGGATTCAAAAGTCTGATTTGTTTGTTCTTGTCAAATTTCAGAATTCAGACTCAAACTTTCAGAAACCAAAAGACAGGTTCGTATCAAAACATGATTTTGGCCCCAAAATCTAAGTCTGATAATTCAAAATAGAGAAGGAATGAGCACAAACCGACCTCCATTCCTTGACGGCACAGATTTTCCATATTGGAGGTCAAGGATGGAGTTCTATCTCAAAACCAACATGAGCTTGTGGTTCTCTGTCAAGGAGGGGTTTTCCCTTTCAAAGAATAATGAAGGAAAGGAGCTTGAGTTTTCCAAGTGGTCGGCTGAGCAAATCCGGAAGGGGGAAGCCAATGCCAAAGCTATTGTCACCTTGCAATGTGGGATGACAAAGGACCAACTCATCAAAGTTGGTCCCTTTACAAGTGCAAAGGACCTATGGAACAAAATCTTTGAGCTCCATGAGGGAACTCAAGACACCCGGAGAGCCAAGAAGGATTTGCTTCACAGTCAACTCCAAAACCTCACCATGGGAGAAAATGAAAATGTAAGTGAACTCCATGGACGGTTTAAAGAAGTGTTGAATGGTCTCCACTCCATAAATGAAAAGGTAGAAAATAGAGACCTAGTGAGGTATGTACTCAAAGCCTTTCCTAGGAATGCCTTGTGGTCATCCATGGTGGATGCTTACAAGGTGTCCAAGGATTTATCTTGTGTTAAGTTAGAAGATCTATTTTGCGAAATGGAATTACATGAGATCTCTAACCAAAGTCCCAAAGAGAAAGGGATTGCTTTAGTGGCAGGTGACAACAAGAAGAAGGAGGAGAAGAACACTCACTGTCACATGGCATTCATGGCACTAGAGGACTCGAGAGAAGAAATTGATAACGAGTCAAGCTCCTCAACCGCGCCTTCATCATCTTCGGATGATGAAGAGGTAATTTCTCCCGAGTTAGATAAGTGCTATCGAGCCATCGCATGTCTAACTAAGATGCTTAAAAAATCTAAGGCCAAAGTTAAATCTTTGAAATTGGAAGTAGAACATTTAAAAACCTCTAAGGATGAGGATGCTAATGATTTTCATGATGACTTGCATGTTAAGACCCTTGAAAATGAAAATAAGGATTTGAAGAGCGAAGTTGAAAACCTCAAGAATGTTCTTGAGAAGTTTTCAACAAGCTCTAAAACATTAGATATGATACTCAACTCACAAAGGGCGATGTACAACAAGGTTGGTTTGGGTTACCAACCTAAAGAACCTAGTGTCATATCTTTAATGTCAAGAACCTATTTTAGATCATCAAATGATTCTAAGGTTCGAAAAGTCAAAAAGAAATTGACTAAGGCATGGGTGTCAAAGTCATTCATTGTAGATTCCTTAGGTCCCAAAATTTGGGTACCTAAAACCTCCATATTTCGAATTGTATAAGCATTGTTTGAGGGGGAGCATCTATCAACATAGGTTGTTGATAAGTGGTGCTCCAAACCAAGGCTAAGGTTACACTAGTGTCACAATAAGTCAACAAGCCTTGAAAATTGTTTGAAGGGTTTAGATTCACACATAACTTGCTCTTGCCATGAATTGCTTAGGATAATTAGTTTTCTCGTTGCAATTTATGTCTTCCTGCAAATTATGATTTATGATATGTCTTATCTCAAGCTTAAGGTGGTTTGTTTGGTAAACATGATCGAGTATGCCATAATTTTCTTATGTGTGTTATAGAACATGAAGGCATGCTATTGAACAAGATGAACACATAGTTTAAATTGATCATGATGTGAAATAAGCATGTTTTAGAATTTTAATCATCCATTGGAATTGGCACAAACTTAATTGTGGTTAAAAACAACATGATCATGCTAAAAACATTCTGATCATTCTTTGGTACACATAGATTTCATTCATGTATTGATGTTGATAAATAGCAATATGCATCCTTGATATCCATGATTATAAACTTCTTGTTAAAGTGATGGTATGCATACCTGCCTTGGAATTTTGATACAAACATGTTTTGACATCCAAGAACATGCTTAGGACATAATTGATCAGTCAACCTAGTGATGGTATATTAATCCATGGAAATTCTTAATCCTTGATATGAAATGAAGCTTAGTTAAGAGACCCAAATCAGATTGCTTGCTTTGATTAAATGATTTATGGTTAATGGAACTCATTTAGGGAGTAAATCTGATTATATTAGGGATTAGAGTGATTAAGAGTTGAAACGAACTTGTTTCTGAAACTGATCAGTTTCAGAAACCATTCTGTATCATCCCTGATCGGTCCACCGACCGATCAGGAGTGCTTCTGATCGGTCTGGTGACCGATAAGACTAACTCTGATCAAGGAACTCCCAGATCGTTCCAGATTGATCCAAAACCTCCTCAAGCTAATCTCTTTTCATCAAATTGTATCAGTGTAATGATCATACCTCACACAAATCTGATACAATCCGTTTACAATTGAAACATATTTGATCACCCATTGGTACAAACCTGGTACTAAGGGAGCACAAAATTGTTCAAGTAATACAAACCTGGTACCTAATACTGATTTGATACAAACCTATGTTGGAATGTTCAAATTCATAAGAAATGGTTTGTTGAGTCATGACTCTTGTTCTTAATGTCGTGTTTCGGAAATTTTTCTGAAATGACGAATATTAATAGAGTCTACACCCCTATTGTGGAATGCAAATTGTTAATGCAGTCTGATCAGGAACGTATCAGAGTTTCAGAAATTTTTCTGAAATCTGATCGCTCCCCAGACTAATCAGATATCCTTCTGTATCACGTAATCAACAGACCTGGTTGGTCATGGAGGCCAATCAGGACTATTTTTCAGATACAGTTGCATTCCTTACTCATCCTATGAAGCATATACGACCATGACATACTTCTGTATATGTCTTCACATGGAAGTCCAAGTGTTAATGCAGTCCGATCTTGTACGAATCAGAATTACAGAAATTTTTCTGAAAATTGATCGTTCATAGATAAATCAGAAATTTTTCTATATCGATCATCAGTCTGATGGAACTGCGATAATTGTTGTCATATGATGCGTATACATTGTTGCCATGATACATTCATGATATATGCCTCTCATATGCAATTCAAAAATTATCCTTTGATTATTTTGGGGGGAGACCCTTGGTTGAGGGGGAGTTTGATGTTTAAATTTAATAACCATACCCTTTTCGATGTTTGACAAAGGGGGAGAAAATGGCTGATTAAGTTTATGGTTATTATAGGGGGAGGATCATGATTCCCTTATGAGAATTGAACGGACTTCAATTGATTGATATACCTAAACTTAAATCGGGTTGTCAAACAACAAAAAGGGGGAGATTGTTGATGCAGTCTGGCCCGGTTGTTGTTTTGGTGTTTGAAAATGATTTAAATTTGGTTGAGCGAATTTGGGTTAAAGTCCTGGTCGGGGACTGGGCATGAAACCCTGGTGAGTGAAGCCAGGTCCTAGCTTGTGAAGCTAGGTTGAAATCCCGGTGAGTGAAGCCGGGTCCTGATGAGTGATGTCAGGTGATGGAAATCCCGGTGAGTGAAGCCGGGTCCTGGTGAGTGAAGCCAGGTGTTGGAAATCCCGGTGAGTGAAGCCGGGTCCTGGTGAGTGAAGCCGGTGTTGGAAATCCCGGTGAGTGAAGCCGGGTCCTGGTGAGTGAAGCCGGGTCCTGGTGAGTGAAGCCAGGTGTTGAAAAGTCCTAATTCGGAAGAGGTGGGTGAAAAGTCCTAGCTTGGAGGGCTAGGTGAAAAGTCCTAGCTTGGAGGGCTAGGTGAAAAGTCCTAACTTGGAGGGTTAGGTGAAAAGTCCCATCTTAGAGAGTTAGGTGAAAAAGTCCTGGCTTGGAGGGTCAGGTGCCTAGCTTGGAGGGCTAGGTTGGATGAAGGTCTAACTCGGAGGGGTTGGGTGAAAAGTCCTAGCTTGGAGGGCTAGGTGAAAAGTCCTAGCTTGGAGGGCTAGGTGAAAAGTCCTAACTTGGAGGGTTAGGTGCAAATTCTCAACTTGGAGAGTTAGATTGAAAAATCCTTAGCTTGGAGGGCTAAGGTGAATGAAATCCTAGCTTGGAAGGCTAGGTCTGCGTCCCTGGATCGGTCTGGTGACCGATCAGGGAGTTGGCACACTGCTCCTTCGTGGATCGGTCTGGTGACCGATCCAGCGATGTCTGATCGGTCTGGTGACCAATCAGGGAGTGTGTGTTTCACTCACTGCACAGCTCCTGATCGGTCTGGTGACCGATCAGGGAGCGAACAGTGAGTTGAGTTTGCCTACTGATCAAGCTCTGATCGGTCTGGTGACCGATCAAAGACTTAGGACTTAATTTTCCAAGTTACTGTTCACTCAGACCTGGACCGATCAGGATGGAGCCTGATTGGTCTGGAAGCAGCCTGATTGGTCTGGTGACCGATCAGGCTGAAACCTGGATTGGTCTGGGGACCAATCAGAAGTATGCAGAAGACTGCTGGATCGGACTGGTGACCGATCAGGGTCCTTCCTGATCGGTCTGGTGACCGATCAGGCGCAGAACTTTAATTCAAATACGCTGTCAGAAGCTCTGATCGCATCTGTTTTCACTGTCGATTCTCTGCTACATCGCTGCTTATGTTTGATATGCATTGCTAAGCTTCTATTAGAGTGTGCAGGCTTTACAGGGATGATTCAAACATTGGAGGAGAGTCAATGGGAGGCTTTCCTTGGAGCAGGTTTGTTTGTTTCTCCTTCTCAGGTTTCAACGGCAACTGGAGCAGCTGGCGACTGACGGAGACTCAGCTGGAGAGGAGGTCTTCAGTGGACTGAGTGCTCAGGGAGGTCAGTGGGTTCAGGCTGGCTCAGTGGATGCTGGCGAAGCTTGTGATGGTGAGTAGAGCTTAAGAGACAAAGCTGGATGCAGAGGAGCGGTGGCGAACTAGACAGAAACTTGGGAAGTTTGGCTGGGCGGTGTTCGTGCTCTCTGTTGCTTTGTGCTTGAGCTTTCTTGTGCATCTTTGTGAGCTTGTCTTCTCGAGTGTCTCGTGTGCTTAACTTGTATCTTCTTGAGATCACTTGTGGAGAGGTTTCTCCACCGAGAAGGAGGCTTCTACTATCCGGAGTTCACCGGGGCTTGATCTGCCGACGATCAAGGGATCGCCCACCTCACGGGCACGCCAAGGAGTAGGGGCAAGTTATCCCCGAACCTTGTAAACGATCATTGTTAGCGATCCTTGGTTTGTATTCTCTGTTTCTGCAGTTTTGTTAAGTTTGCTTCTCTGCATTTGTTTTGTTTCCGTTGCTACTAACTTAAGTGCAGAGAAGATTCGAAAAGAGCCAAGAAATTGTGTCTGGCTAGATTCACCCCCCCCTCTCTAGTCATCTCGTCTCCAACAGCTCCAACGGGCTGCAATGGGAAGAGGGTTGTCCCCCCCCCCCCCAACCAACTTAGGTCAGCTTCGACCAAGACTGTTGGAGCTAAGTGGTTGGGCCTAGCAGGGTTGACCTGAGGCAAGGCAGCACCAGCACGTTGTACCTGCGACTGCGGCGACGGAAACAAGTAGGCAGACGCTGAATTCGGTTGAGACCAACTCAACCAAAGTGGAGGCGATCCAGGATAAAACACCACCAGGGGAGACAACTCCCCTAGCGTCTCCATCGACTCCCATGGCAGGGATGGGAGGTGTATGCAAAGAGTCTAAGGTGTAGGACCGGTGCCGTTGATAGGGGGGTGAATATCAACCGAAAATAACTTTCGCGGAAATCGTCTTTCGGATCTTCACTCAGAGTTAGTGCAGCGAAAAATATACAGAACGAAGAAAAACAAACAACTCAGCGCATGCGGGATTTTACTTGGTTCCCAACCCCCCAGGGTCAGTACATCCAAGGTCTAAGCACGAGAACGCCCGCCCACTAATTGTCTCCTTTCCGGACTTTCCCGAGGCGGAGAAACCCGTCTTACTGTGCAGATATTACAATAAAAAATATGTGAAAAATAAATGCTGAAAGTAAATCAAACCAACTGAAAAGAATCGAAGCCTCGGCCGATCTGGATCTCCGAAGTGCCGCGCACTTCCTCCCGGAGCCTCCTTGGTCTCAGAGCTTCGTCGTTAGTGCGTTTCTTCTATTTGGAGTGCTCAGAATGATTCTGGAAGTTGTGTCTTGAGCCTTGGGGTCGAAGCCCCTTTTATAGGCTTTATTGGGGTGCCTACGATCACCGGGGCGCCTCAATGGGCTTGGTCAAACATTATCTCCGCGCCAAACTCGCCGCAGCAGATAAGGCCTATGACCAGGGTGCCTTGGTTATCCAGGGCACCTCCATGAACCTAGGCACCCCTATTGATGGGGGCGCCTGATTCCATTAGGGCGCCCCCATTGATGGGGGCGCCTAGGGACCCCTTTTTCCAGCCTTTTGCCTGCTTTATCTCCACTTTTGGGTACCTACAAGATACATGAATACAAGACAAATACACATACAATCTTAGCCTTAATGAGTTGGTTCTGACTTCGAATTTTCACGAAACCCTAGGTCGAACCGACGCAAGTTCCCACCCCCGGGAACGCGCCTTTCACCTACTCCTTTGAGGAGACAGTTGCCACCCAGTCCATTTGGGTGGACTTTTGCTTAGCCTCCGATACTCTCGGATCTCGAGACGTCCGAACCTCGACTCGTCTCTACTTCTGTCCTTAGTCATCGCTCAGCTAAGTTGCTCAATCCCTCAGACCAAGACTTCGTGCCCAAACCCTAGGTCCAGGACTTCGGTGCCCAACCCTCGGTCAGGTCTTCGTGCCCAATTCCTCGAAACAGGTCTTCGGTGCCCAGTCCGCGACTAGGACTTCTTGCCCAACTTTCGGTCGGGTCTTCGGTGCCCAATCCACGACCAGGACTTCTTGCCCAACTTCCGGTCAGGTCTTCGGTGCCCAGTCCGCGATCAGGACTTCTTGCCCAACTTCCGGTCAGATCTTCGATGCCCAGCCCTTTGCCAGGACTTCTTGCCTAGGTTTAGTAGGACTTTGGTTTACCTTGGTCCAGTTTTCTTCACTCACCCTTCCCTTGTTCAATATATCACTGATTTAAGCATATTGTCAAATATTGAAACATTTAGAGGAGGACATCACTGATGCAACTTGCACTAATAATCTCCCCCTTTTTGATATTTGACAATATCTTAAGTTAGATTGGATGAAAGGGCTAAACCTTGGGATAAGATGAAAAAAAATTCCGCTCACTCTCCCCCCTTTTTAAAAAACATTTTGATTTTTTTTATCCTTTGGAGAGAGTAAAAAATTTTGGTAAGAGAGTAAAAAAAATTCTCTAACTTAAGCACACCTCTCCCCCTTTGTCACACATCAAAAATCACCAAAACTATTTGCACCAACAATGAAAACATATGGTTCTTTTTGAAAATACTTAGTATAACCTTTTTGAAAGCATAGCATAAATCTAAGTACTTAAATTACACCCAAAAAGAATTTCATTTTGAAAAGTATTTTGTATTTGTAGGAAAGTATTTTGAAACTCAGAAAACTTCTCACTTAAAAAATATTGCTTTAGAAAAACTTTTATTAAAAAAAATCAAAAGATTTACTTATAGAAAGATTTTCACTTCAATAACTAGTGCACATTTGAGAAATATTGTAAAAGCTTTGTATTTTGAACGATATTTTGCACTTTTTGAGAAAATACTATGAGCTTTGAAAAGTGCAAGTACTTTTTTTAGAAATATTATGATCTTTTGAAAAATGCAAGTACTTTTTTTGAAAAATATTAGTAAATTTTGAAGAGTATAAGTACTTTTGAAAAATATTAGCAAATTTTGAAGAGTATAAGTACTTATCGAAAGATATTAGTAAATTTTGAAGAGTATAAGTACTTTTGAAAAATATTAGTAAATTTTGAAGAGTATAAGTACTTTTGAAAGATATTAGTAAATTTTGAAGAGTATAAGTAATTTTGAAAAATATTAGTAAATTTTGAAGAGTATAAGTACTTTTGAAAAATATTAGAATTTTTGAAAAGTATAAGTACTTTTGAAAAATATTATTTTTAAAACATAATATTTTACTTGACTTGGTTTCTTTTCTAGTCTGACACAATCCTAGGAAACCTTGTTGACTACAAGGACATTTTCCTAAGTGTCCTGGAAATTCTCCAACTTAAGTAAATATTATTTCAAAAAAAAACTAATTTGAAAATGATAAAGATTGAAAGTGATTGAGATAATATGATTAAAAAATAGTACTTTGATAAAAAAAATTATATTTTCAAAAAGGACTTAATAATGCAGTGCATGAAAATATATTAAATAATTCTTTGTAATTTGACCTCCCCCAAACTTCACCGAGTCCTAGGAAGTTTGTTGACCACAAGTACTCTTCCTCTAAGTCTTTAGGGGTTAGTTCAGATCATATGAATTATCTAATAATTTCAAAACAAATAATTACCAAAAAAAACTTTTCAGAAATTCTTCTTTTGACTCAGACTCCCCCTAAATTTGACACATCCTAGGAGTCCTTGTAGATCATGAAGTGGACCTTCCTCTGTGTCTTTAGGGTTTACCAAGATCAAATGAGACATGGGCACAATTTTTAGAATGTATTTCGAAACATATTTGAAATGAAGGTAATTTGTCAGACATAGTTTTCGAAAAACATAAGTAATAGTATTTAAAACACAGTTTTCGAAAACCATTTTAAAAGACAGTGATTTTTCAAGCACAATTTTTGAAAGAGTAAACCACTCCCCCTGTACTCGACACCGTTTGACTCTATCTAAGTGCCTTAAGGAACTTTAGTGTTGTCATAGGAGGCTTGTGTCTAATTGTGTGAGTTAAACAATTTTTCAAAAAGATATAATTTTTGAAGACATATAATATATTGACAATCAGATAAGCATGAAATCCATAAAAATATTATTATGTTAAAGCACTATTTTGAAAATATATTTTTAAAAAAATATTCTAAGAATTTTGAAAATAATTTTGAAAAATATTTTCATTTATTAGTCATTAACATCTCACCCATTCTAGATGTCTCAATACAACAAGCATGGTTGCCTTATGGGTGCATTGTGAGATGCTTGAATTATTTTTCTCAATTGATTGTTAAATCTAAGATTTAATTGAAACTTGTGTTAGATTCAAATTTATCAAATAGTAAAGTGAATTTGATTTTCGGTAATCGACTTCCAGGTCTTGGCGAGGTACAGATGCCTTCTTTGGCTGTAGACTTATTGGATCATCAACCCTTTCCTTGACAAAGCCTTTTATCGAAAATTTATTTTCAAATTACTTCCTGAAAAATTCTGGTCTAACTAGCTTAGGTCTTGGATCGATAGCTTCGGCTAGTTCCACCAGACTAAATAGACCAAGTAGAATATACTTGACCTTATTAGAAGGGCTTCCCTAACGTACTATCATCTCACCTCCACCTAATAATAGGTTGTTCAAGTTTCAACTATTCTTTTTCCTATAGCCGTTCTAAATTATGCATAAAATTAAACATGAATGACATGACATAAATTTTAAGGAAATAGCATATGCATGGCATGACAGTTATGCATGAGTCAAACAATTCAAATCATTTTATTTAAGTTTCTAGTAATGTATCAAATTCCCGATTTGATAGTACATGTCGTGTGAACCCGCGAATATGCCAACCAACTTTGACATATTTAATTTTATTAATTTTAATTGTTGCAGTTTGAGTAAAATTTTATTTAATTCAAGTTTAAATTACTTAAGAATTAATTGGATTTGAATTAATTAAGAATTAATTGAATTAAACTTAATTAAGGATTAATTGGTTTAAACTTAATTTGAATTAATTAAGGATTAATGAATTTGAATTAATTAAGGATTAAATAATTTGAATTAATTATGGATTAATGAATTTGAATTAATTAAGGATTAATGAATTTGAATTAATTAAGGATTAAATAAATTTGAATTAATTAAGGATTAATTGAATTAATTAAGAATTAATTAAAGATTAATTGAATTAATTAAGAATTAATTAAAGTTTGAATTAATTAAGAATTAATTAAAGTTTAAATTAATTAAAGATTAATTGAATTAATTAAGAATTAATTAATGTTTGAATTAATTAAAGATTAATTGAATTAATTAAGAATTAATTTGAATTTGAATAATTAAGGATTAATTGAATTAATTTGAATTTGAATAATTAAGGATTAATTGAATTAATTAAGAATTAATTTGAATTTGAATTAATTAAGGATTAATTAAAATTTGAATTAATTAAGGATTAATTGAATTAATTAAGAATTAATTAAAATTTGAATTAATTAAGGATTAATTGAATTAATTAAGAATTAATTTGAATTTGAATAATTATGGTTGAAATCGTTAATTAATAGTTATGGGTTTAAGTTCATAATTTTCATTATTTCGAAAATTTCTGACTCATCCACTATTTCTTCTTTATTTATCTTTTTAAGTTTTCCAATAATTCTGGTTTATTTTAATCTTTGTGATTTTTATTGACTATAGCCTTGATCTCAAAAAATTTCATCTCCTCCTCATCCTCAAAATCATATCCTTCAATATCCTCAAAGTAGGTGGAGTAATTCGGGCAACTAGTTAAAGTTTTGTAATAAAAATCTTCAATATTATCTAAAGATTTGACAATTAAATTATCATCTAGGAAGATTTCATCCTCCACTAACCTCAGAAATATCCTTAGAATTATCCTCAAGAATTTCAAAATTATCCTCAATAATTTTATTATTAGTTTCAAGATTATCCTTAATATTTTCAAATTTGAATTCAGAGTTATCCTTAAGATTTTCAAATTTGAATTCAGTGCTATCCTTAAGATTTTCAAATTTGAATTTAGAGTTATGAAATTTAATTTCTGAATTATCTTCAGGATTATCATATTTAAATTCTAAATTATCTTCAGGATTATCAGATTTAATTTCTAAATTATCTTCAGGATTATCATATTTAATTTCTAAATTATCCTCAAGATTATCAGATTTTTCAAAATTTACAGAATTAATTCCAAAATATACAGAATTATCAGAATTAAAATTATCAGAATTTTTAGAATTAAAATTATTTATTTTAGAAATTACTGAATTGACATTCAGAATTAAGCAATTAATTTATGATATTTTAGCTATATCTACATTTTCTAATTTGGCATGCAAGATATTAATTTGATTATGCAGTAAAATTAATTTTTCAGAAAAATTACCTAATTTATCATCTGACAGTGCAGGAATTTGAAAGGTTTTCGGAATTTAAATTTTGTGTACCTTTGCCGGACACTTATTTTTGTAATGTCCGTACTTTTCGCATTTGAAGCATCTGATGTGGTCCTTGTTCCTCCGGACTCCGGGCGCTGGTGCCTCTGCTTCCGATGAAGAACGAGTCTTACGAGTAGAGCACTGATTTTTATAGTGTTCTCTCTCCTTGCACTTGAATCATATAATATGTAATTTAAAAATTGACATTTTTAAAAAAAATGTACTTGATTCACCCCTGGGCTCCCCCTCAACTCCTGGCGTCGTTGCTCCGTCGGCGGTTAGTCCAGTGAAGAGCGGTCTGGCTCTGATACCAATTGTAAGACCGGTGCCGTCAATAGAGGGGGAGGGTGAATATCGACCGAAAATAACTTTCGCGGAAATTGTCTTTCGGATCTTCATTCTAGACTCAAAGTTAGTGCAGCGAAAAATATACAGAATGAAGAAAAACAAACAACACAGCGCACGCGGGATTTTACTTGGTTCCCGACCTCCCATGGTCAGTACATCCAAGGCCTAAGCACGGGAATGCCCGTCGACTAATGGTCTCCTTTCCGGACTTTCCGGAGGCGGAGAAACTCATCTTACAATGCAGATATTACAATAAAAAATATGTGAAAAATAAGTGCTGAAAGTAAATCAAACCAACTGAAAAGAATCGAAGCCTCGGCCGATCTGGATCTCCGAAGTACCGCGCACTTCCTCCCGGAGCCTCCTTGGTCGCAGAGCTTCGTCATTAGTGTGTTTCTTCTGTTTGGAGTGCTCAGAATGATTCTGGAAGTTGTGTCTTGAGCCTTGGGGTCGAAGCCCCTTTTATAGGCTTCATTGGGGCGCCTGTGATCACCGGGGTGCCTCAATGGGCTTGGTCAAACTTTATCTCCGCGCTGAACTCGCCACAGCAGATAAGGCCTCTGACCAGGGCACCCTGGTTATCCAGGGCACCTCCATGAACCCAGGCGCCCCTATTGATGGGGGCGCCTAGGGACCCCTTTTTCTAGCCTTTTGCCTGCTTTGTCTCCACTTTTGGGTACTTGCAAGATGCATGAATACAAGGCAAATACACATACAATCTTAGCCTTAATGAGTTGGTTCTGACTTCGAATTTTCATGAAACCCTAGGTCGAACCGACGCAAGTTCCCACCCCCGAGAAAGTGCCTTTCACCTACTCCTTTCAGGACACGGTTGTCACCCAGTCCATTCGGGTGGACTTTTGCTTAGCCTCCGATACTCTCGGATCTCGAGACGTCCGAACCTCGACTCGTCTCTACTTCTGTCCTTAGTCATCGCTCAGCTAAGTTGCTCAATCCCTCGGACCAAGACTTTGTGCCCAAACCCTAGGTCCAGGACTTCGGTGCCCAACCCTCGGCCAGGTCTTCGTGCCCAATTCCTCGAACCAGGTCTTCGGTGCCCAGTCCGTGACCAGGGCTTCTTGCCCAACTTTCGGTCAGGTCTTCGGTGCCCAGTCCGCGACTAGGACTTCTTGCCCAACTTCCAGTCAGGTCTTCGGTGCCCAGCCCTTTGCCAGGACATCTTGCCTAGGTTTACTAGGACTTTGATTTACCTTGGTCCAGTTTTCTTCACTCACCCTTCCCTTGTTCAATATATCACTGACTTAAGCATATTGTCAAACATTGAAACATTTAGAGGAGGACATCACTGATGCAACTTGCACCAACATAAGGGCCATCCGAGGACTCCTCGAGGTGGGAGCAAAAAGACTCAGGAGTAGCCCATTTCCTCTTGTGAGAGATGCGAAGGGGGGAATGGAACTCTTCCTTCCAGTCCACCTCAACAACAGTTGGAGTGGTCGAGGTGAGCACAAGACCACTCAACGCAGGGGCAGACATCTTGACCTCTCACGTAAGGTCAACAATTGCTGCACCCTGAGCCTCCAACTCGGCCTCAGTCAGGCTGGCCATTCGATTCAGAGTCGCTCACAACATGGTCTCCACTGCACTAAACAAGAATATTCTCAGTCAGGGATTATCATTATGTGTCCAAATAAATACACTCACCAAAAGGGAGGGATAGCGCTATTTAATGGCGGCTCAAGCCGAAAAAGTATAGCATGACCTCCTCAACCAGACACTTGCTATCAAATCCTAAGTCTGACAGCTGAGTGTGGGCCCGAATATACCCCCTCTCCAGGTGTATATCCTTCAGGGAGAATTGGGTTGACAACTCTTTTTGCCAGCGAAGGGGTGCCAGTATGCCTCGAGGGAGCCGCACATAAAAGATGGGTTTCCATCTCTTATTTGACATAGGCAGACATTTGATGAGACCTTGGCCGGACTGAGCCAAAAAATAGAAGATACCTTCTTCCACCCGTTTAGGGTAGAAGATGTAGTGAAAGAGGTGCAGGGAGAGAGGAATATCATACAAATGAAAGAGGATAACCATCCCCACCAGAATGTGGAAGGAATTAAAGCCAAGCTGAGAAAGCGGAATATAGACGTGGGAGGCGACCGCCAGGAAGAAAGGGTGAATTGGAAAACGAAGGCCACTCGCCAGATGAGCCCGAAGAAGGTGATGCAACCCTCCGGCGGGCGGTCTAGATGATTAGTGTCGTCTGGACAGATCAGAGCATGATCCGCCAGCACATGATACGCAATATGCAACCTCTCCAAGAAGCATTAGTGAAATTGGAGTCCATTGTGCGATACCAGGGGAGAGAGGAAGAAGCCATATCTTTCAAAATAAGAAAGTGGAACAACATCGAAGAATACGAAGAACAATGACTTACTAACCTAAAACAGAAGCGCAAACTCTGGGAAGAGGTTAACATGAATGGCCTGGAAGAAAAACTTAGTCGCAAACGAATTGAGACGAAGGATCTCACCTCTGCCAAACTTATATACCCCAGCCCCGCGCGGGGAGACTATCGGATCTAGGTCTATATACCGAGGCACCCAAGCTCAGCCGTCGGATCCCGGACAAAATCCTGCCAACTACCGTATCATCATGAAGCGTCACCTCTAATCTGTCGTCCCATCACCATTAAGGAATCATGGCCTCGAAAAGGATGAGGCATAGCCCAGGCATAGTAAACAAGGGCAAATCATTCCCTCATTAAGAAGGCGTGGGCTATAAGTACCCCGAGTAGATTTTGAAGTGGTCAACCGAGTCAAGTTAGGTCATGTAGATATTTGATCCCTGTGTATAAGTGTGCAGGAACTTAGGAGAATAGGAAGTCAAGTGGAAGACACAGCGGACGAGAAGGATTGCACGGGAGGAGATTCGACGGGCTAGGTGTATCCGAGGGACATGGAGATCTACGGAAGAGTACGTCAGTGGAGCGAGAAGGACGCACGCGACGTCCGAGGGACGAGAAGCCAGGAGGAAGCACACTCGAGAAGAAAGCCGAAGGAAAGTTCGGGTAAGCCCAAATCTGGAAGGCCCGAGATCACCCAAGAAGCCCCGCTAGAAGACTGCTTAGCAAAGTGTTGACCAAAGTCAACTCAGGTGCACGTGAATGGGGGTGCCCTCATTGACTCGGGTGCCCGTGTTCTCGAGCACCCCAATCAACACAGGCGCTCGAGAGGTCATATTTCATCTAGAAGAAGTCGTTCAGGCCGTTGCAATGAGGATAACCCTGGAGCCACATGTCAGGCGCCCGTGTGCACTTGGGCGCCCGTGTAGGCACGTCAACAATTGGATAGACTTTCACTGGGGCTATAAATAGACTTCATAGCTCAGTTACTTTCATCAATTCACTTGTAACAAATTTATTCTTAAGCTTTCTCTATTTTCCTTTGAGTTCTAAATCTATAAAGAGGCTTCTCCGCCCCAAGGAGTTAATCAGAAGATTGAGCTTCACTTTGCCTTGGATTAACAATCTTCCTGGTTGCAAATCAAGTAAACTATTTGTGTCTCTTCTTTTTCTATTTACGTTATTAATTTATTTATGTTATTTGTGTGGTACTAAATTCTATTTTTGTTTTAAGGTGAACAAAAGATTTTTTTTTATTTTCAGGAGCAATTCACCCCTCTTGCCGATTGCACGATCCCCAATAAGTAGTATCAGAGCAAGGACGTTCTAGAAGGACTAACCTCCATCTGAAGTAATAAAAATGGTTGAATTAGTCATCTACCCACCAAAATTTGAAAGGGAGTTTGCTATGTGGAAAAAGTGAATGCAAGTATTCTTTAAAACTGATTTTGAGTTATTACTAATATAAAAAAAGGTTTTAAAGTTCCCAAAGATGCCGACAATAAAGACAAAGAAAAAAGCTTGTGGACAAAGAAGGAGCAAGCGGAGTTCATGGCAAACGAGAAAGTAGAGTTTCATCTGCTAACCATTTTATCGGCGCAAGAAGTCAACCGTATTGAAACATACAAATTAGCAAAGGAATTTTGGGAAAAGTTCCTAGAGCTTCACGAAGGTACCTCTGAAACAAAACTAGCAAAACGAGATGTGCTCCGCAACCAACTCAACAACCTCCGAATAGAAGAAGGAGATTCAGTTGTCCAATTGCATGCCAAAATCAAAAAGCTAATCACAGGAATTAAGAACCTTGGTGAAATGATAACAAGTTGCGATACACAAAGGTATGCCTTAAACGCCATCCCGAGGACCCCGAATTAGACTTCCCTAATAAACGCATACTACATCTTTAAGGATCATGAGGTAAGTAACTTGGAGCGATTATTTTCGACATTAGAACTTTACGAATCTCAGTGTGCAAGAAAGAATAAGATAGACAACATCACCCTAAGCACGAAGAAGATCTAGAACGAGGAGGAATTATCAGCTCATGAAGAAGAAACAGTGTATATGGTAAGGAAATTAAATTATCTAAAAATTTTAATAAAGTGCATGATAAGAGACGTTCCCCAAAGCAAAGGAAGATCCGCTGCTATAATTGTGAGGAAGAAGAGCACATCAAGGAGAACTACCCAAAGGTTAAAGGTAAACAAGTTAAGACATAAGAACCTAATTACTTGAAGGCCATATGGGACGAATCATCATCAGATGAGTTTGATCTCATGGAACACGCCATACTAACACTGATGGCCACCCATCTGGAAGAAAGCATCAATGAAGGGTAGCCACTGAATTCGAAAACGACCACGTAAATGAGGTATGTTTATTTCCACACGATCAACTCTATTTCGGCATTAAGAAAATGACTAAATCGCTTTGTAAATTAAAATTCAAAAATGTAAATTTGAAAAATAAATTAACATCTACATGCCCAATAGATATGTATAATAAACTGAAACTGGAAAATGAGAACTTGAAGGCTCAAGTAGAAAAACTAAAATTAACCATGCATATTCAACGTTTTCAAAATTCAAAAGTTAATATTTTGGAGGACTAAATTAATATTTATGGTATCACAAGGGCCAAATTATAAGAATTTCCAGAAGTTATATTCCATCTAAATTTTTTATTAACCTTATGGTAAGAATTTTTTTTGAGTTCGAAAATCAGTACTAAATTATTAGATTTTATTTAATACTTGTTTGTCAATAATTAATATTTTTTGTGTATTACTAAATACTTTATTTGTCATTCTTTGAAAATTATTGTTCCAACATGTAGTTATTACAGAAAATTTAATTTTATATTTTTTGATAATAGAGTTTATCGTGAGTTATCCAATTTTTTTTTTAATTTTTAAGAGTTAAACAGATTTGTTATAATTTTTCATTTGTAAACCTATTTTTTAATTTTAAAAATATTTAAAAATTAATTTCATCAAATTTGATTTTTCAAGATCTATGCATTATCTTTTGAACATTGAATTTTTTTTTAATTTATTTTAAGTCGAAATCCATTTTTAAATTATCTCTTTCAAAAATTATCAACTCTAAATTTAAATTATTTTCTTAAACTTAAAAAATTTATTTTACTTTGCAAATTTATACAGAGATGAACCTGCTAAATTTTTAACTTAGATTTGAGTAATTTTCAACTAAGAATAAATTTTTTATAATTTTTTTTATCGATAATCAGACTTTTAATTATAAAAAATAATTTCTGATGCATTTTTGAAAAATTGGATTTCTAAAAGACTAACTATTACCTATGACATGTTATCAAAAATTTTCAAGAGTTTTGGGTGTTTAAATAATTTTCTATAAATTTTTTATTTTATTTAAAAATTACATTTGCTTTTAAAAATTACTGATGCTTGTTTCTCGTCGAAATTCACTTTAAGTTTTTTCTTCAAAGGTCAAATTTTTGAAGTATCTAATTTAAACATTTCTTATTAAAGTAGATTTTACCCTTAACATATTTTTTTTATGTGATCAAAGGGGAGAAAATAGGATTAAGTTAAGGGGAGGCTTAATTTCTTTTTTTTTTTGAATTACATTGTCAAATATTTATTTATGCCATTTTATATGTTGTGTAAACCTAACATAACTCAGGTTGATGCACATCAAAAAGGGAGAGATTGTAAGTACCCCGAGTGAGTTTTGATATCGTCAACCGAGTCAAGTTAGGTTCTATAGATATCTGATCCCTGTGTTTAAGTGTGTAGGAATTTATGAACACAGGAAATCGAGCGGAAGACGTAGTAGACGAGAAGGATTGTATGGGAGGGGAGTCAAAGGGCTCGGTGCATTCGAGGGTGTAGAGGTATGTGGAAGAGTATGCCTGTGGAGCGAGAAGGATGCATGCGACGCCCGAGGGACGAGAAGCCGGGAGGAAGTATGTTCAAGGAGAAGGCCAGAGGAGGGATCGGGTGAACCTAATTCTGGAAGTCCCAAGATCACCTAAGTAGACCCACCAGAAGACTGGTCGGTAAATTGTTGATCAAAGTCAACCCAAACGCCCGAGTTAAACTCGGGCGCATGAGAATGGGGGCGCCCTCATTGACTTGGGTTTCGTGTTCCTGGGTGCCCCAATCAACACAGGCGTCTGAGATGTCAAATTTCATCTAGAAGTAGTCGTTCGCTACCGTTGCAACAAGGATAACCCTGAAGCCATGTGTTAGGCGCTCGTGTGCACTCGGGCACCCGTGTAGGCATGTCAGCAACTGGATAGACTTTCACTAGGGCTATAAATATATCCCAAAGCTCAGTTACTTTCATCAATTCACTTGTAATGAATTTATTCTTAAGCTTTCTTTGTTTTCCTCTGAGCCCTAAATCTATAAAGAGGCTTCTCCGTGCCAAGAAGTTAATAAGGAGACCGAGCTTCACTTTGCCTTGGATTAACAATCTTCCTGGTTGCAAATCAAGTAAATTCTTTGTGTCTCTTCTTTTTCTATTTGCGTTATTAATCTATTTATATTATTTGTGTGGTACTAACTTCTATCTTTGTTTTAAGATGAACAAAGATTATTTTTTTTTTTCAGGGGCAATTCACCCTCTCTTGTCGACCACACGATCCCCAACATGGGCTGTCATGGCACAATTCCTACCATATCCTGCACCTGCACCAACTACCGACACGTGGCCTCCTTGCCTTGGTACTAGCAGTCTAGTCAGCCGAACTCAACACGTCTCCTTCGACTAGACTAAAGGAGGAGGCTAGTGATGTCGGGTTGAGATAAGGTCGGCCAATTCAGGAGGCCTTGTCACCAGGTATGAAAATCGTGTCGTACTTGGGAAAAACCATGGCCTGATCCCATAGCAAGACCACGAGCTAAGGACGAGCTCCCCATCAAGATCCCGAACAAGGATGGGGGAGCAGATATGAGAGTAGGGACAAGCCCCCCTTAAACCTCCGGCTGACACCTCGTCTGACCAAAACATTGTAGGACTCCCCTTTGGGTCGACCCATCAAGCTCAAGTCGACCCCAACTTATATCAGCCTAGGTCAATCTTTGAGCTCCCGACCCCCTATCAACAGCCCGGGCTAACCCCCATGCTCACTGCTTGGCTACCATCCTCCATGACGGGATCAACAGCGGAGCCCCGACCCCTCATTAATAGCCAACGACTACGTGAACGTGGGCCTTAAATGATTCCAAAAGACATGCTCCACTATGGAACGCTCGCTATAACGCTCTCCAAATCTTATCCCTGATCCACAACGTATGCAAGGATTATGGGATCATGGGATAAGTGGCTTCCCGCAACCCTATAAAAAGGTACATCCCTGCTAAGAGCAGGTATGAGAAAACAACCCTTCTATTGATATATCACAATTTCCTTGCATCCTCCAACTCTAACTTGAGCGTCGAAGTGACTGCGACAAAATCCCTCTGGTCGTCCTCCTAACTTGTGTTCATTATTATATATGATATCTAGATTCTAAGGTGTAAATCGGGAAATATCCTTGAAGAATTCTTCAGGAGTTTTTGGATTTTTTTGGATTTTTCTAGAGTCTTTTTTTATTTTATGGAGAGATAAAAGAAATGTCTATTTTAGATATCTGAATTAATTGAGAAGATGTTGATATTATAAATTCAATTTTTTAATTATTTCTCTTCTCTAAACCTAAATTTTGCCAAAGACCTCTTTTTATCATCCCCAACTCCCTCATTAGTCGATCCCCTTCCTTGTACACCTGTCTCTTACTCTCGGATCACCGGCACCTGACACCGTCTGATTGTCTGGAATAAGCAAGCCGCCATCCTTCGCCTTCCTTTCCCAGAGACCATCGTGAAGGTAGGGGTTGTGTTGTAAGCTGTCACTGCTACTCACCTCTTTCGATCTCTCCCTCTCACGCATACTTGATGCCATCGTCCAAGAGTCAATCACCAACCAAGCCCAGATCCAATTGCTGATCGAGAGCGAGAACCATGAATGTTTTCCTCACCTCTCCGCTTGAGCTACGCCCTAGCTCCTGACTAGCTACTGCGCCGCATGGATCGTTGATCGCCATTTTCAACCACCAGTCTCCCTTCTATTCCTGATCCAGAGGCCACCTTAGTCTTCTTCTTCAGTCTTCAGGTCAGTCCGAGACCATTAGGGGTTCCTACTGATAGACGGTTAGTAGTTGATTAGGTTCATTTACTTGCACTGAATGATTCATGAATCTGATAGAACAAAGCATGATTAATCGTAAGGGATGTTGATTGGATAATTTTTTAAGATGAACCGGTTATATTATCTCAGATGGCATAAAGGATTGTCATCTATATCCGAGAAAGACTTTAATAAAATTGAAGTAACATGCCCCACAAAATGCAGATCGTAAGTATTTTTTTATGGTTCATAACAAAATATTGTTTTATGGTTCATAAAAAAAATATTTTTTATGGTTCCTGTAATATGCTAACCACAATTTAAATATTATTTTTTTAGGTTGGATTGTGCTTTTTTTATGATGTGTTATACAGAAAGTTTACTATTTTAGAGATCAACTAAATTTACGCAAAGCAAAATGAAACCATATAGATTTAATGTTGGATATAAAATTATGACAGACAAAAACTAGAGGGGTAATGTGTAATTGTTGTGTATACAATGCATTTGTAATTGTTGGGTATACATTATATATTTGTAGTTATAATATATTTTATATTTTGTGATCTTGGAAATGAATGAAACCTTGCTTTCAATCCTAGAGGGCCTGATATTCCAGGGTATCAGGCCTAACCTTGCTTTTGATCCCTTTTTATTATTTATTTATAATATAATCTTTCATTTATTTCTTAATTTTTTGAAATAATTAAAATAGTATTTTTGAAATGATATACGAGTCACTATCAGGCTTATATTCAATTAAACGCGCTGAAACTTATCGTATCATTTTACGATAACCGAATGATGGACCTTTCTTATTTTGGATTTATCCAAATTTCTATTATTTTATATTTATATCTCTATTTTCTTTATCTTTTTATATATTTCCTTTATCTTTATATCTATTATATATATTTCATATATTTATTTATAATTATTTTTTAAAAAAATTTGATTTTGGATATCAGAGGACCTGATATACTAGAATTTCAGACCCAATTTGGCTTGATATTTTTCCCATTTTAAAAATATATATTTAAAATATATAATCATCATTTATTATTTATAGGATAATCTTTTAATTATTTCTTAATCTTTTCAAAAAAAAAAGTTTGGGACTCAGGTATGGCCATATCTAGTTTATGAGGTCTGATCTCCTGCGGGACAAATCCTACGCGCCCATGCGTGCCAGCCTGCCTTTCATTTTTTTAAAAAAAATGAACATTTCCTCACGAACCCGTCATCTATCGCCGGCGTCTATTGCGGCCACTCGCCAGTGACAGCCACCAACCCACTTACGGCGGCCTACGACCGCCGCCCCGAGCACGATACTATAACCAAAAGGGATACATGAACCCGTCGGGGCTCATCACACCTTCCGCCCACTATAGCCCGACCGATCGCTAACCGGTCAGGCAAGTGCTTGATCGGTCATGGTGGGCGATGAGTAGTGACAGACGACGGTGCAACGGCGACCACCGTGCGGCGGGCGATGGCGACGGACGACGGGTGACAATGACCACTGTGTGGTCGCACCAAGGAAGAAGACTGGCTATAACCGTCATCTGTCATCTGTTCCGCCAAGGTAGAAGATGAGCGAGAGGGCGCGCGCATGAGTTGCGCACAAATAGGCGCTCAGAGAACAAAATTGTCTAGTTTATATTCATTTAAATTTTAAACAAGCTTAAACATATCGTACTATTGGAGAACATCTAGAAAACACCTAAATATACAATGGATAGCACAATTTGAGTCATTGGACACCATAAACTCATATTATTTGAAATTGTTGCAATCAGACTTTTCTAGGTCCATCAGTGGGTTTTCACCGAAATCCACTAATAGACCTAAGATATTTAAATTTCTCAATACTCGATATCACTAGATAGGGTTGAGCTAGGGGAAGATATTTATGATATCAAAACTTAGTTCTAATAATTAGCAATGAAGTTCTCATACCGTATCAATTGACACAGAACAATACATCATATAGCAGTTGTAGCACATTTAGACTACCTTATTTTATTTCTCATCTTTATTTCTTTAATTTTCTTATCTTTATATCTTATTATCTATTTTAATTTTTTTTATATTTTTATTTTATTTTAATTTTTATTATATTTATTTCTTATATTGTTAATCTATAAACTCTATTTAATTATTTATGGTTTATATTTCTTTCTTTATTTCTATTCTTTATATCTTTTTATATTTTATATTTATATCTTTATTTTCTTTATCTCTTTATATATTTCCTTTATCTTTATATCTATTATATCTATTTCATTTATTTATTTATATTTATTTTAATAATAAAATATTTCAATTTTGGATATTAGAGGGTCTGATATTCTTGAATTTCAGGGCCTAACATGCTCTGATATTTTTTCTATTTTAAAAATATATATTTAAAATATATAATCATCATTTGTTATTTATTTTTAGGATAATATTTTAATTATTTCTTAATTTTTTCAAAAAAATTTGTTGGGACTCATGTATGATCATATCCGACTTACATTCATTTAAACTTTAAACAAGTTTAAACGGATTGTACTATTGAAAAATATCTGGAAAATACCTAAATACATAATGGATAGCACAATTCAAGTCCTTGCACACCATATAATATTTGAAATTATTGCAATCAGACTTTTCTAGGTCCATCAGTACATTTTCACCGAAACCCATTGATGGACCTAGAATATATACTTGGATTTCTCAATACTCAATATCACTAGGTAGGGTTGAGCTAGGGGAAGATATTTATAGTGTCAAAACTTAGTTCTAATAACTAGGAATGAAGTTCTCATACCATGTCAATTAGCACAAAATAGTGCATCATGTAATGGTTGTAGCACATTTATACTGCCTTGTTTTATCTCACATCTTTATCTTTTTATTTTTCTTATTTTTATATCTTATTATGTATCTTAATTATTTTTCACATTTATATTTTATTTTAATTTCTATCATATTTATTTTTTATATTTTTAATCTATAAATTCTATTTATTTATTTATAATTTATATTTATTTATTTATAGTTTAATCTATAAACTCTATTTTTAATCTATAAACTCTATTATATTTATGTATTAATTTTTTATTCTTTATGTATTTCTCTATTTTATATTTATATTTATATTTAAAATCATATTTGTATTAATCTTTTGACAAAAAAAAAGTATATTATGGACTAATCTATGATCATATTCGGCTTACATTCAATTAAATAAGCTAAAATGTATCGTACTATTGGAAAACCTCTGGAAGTGACAACATTAACCACAACTATTTTTTTTATGATACTATCACTGTACTAGATACAAAATATATATATCCACTCCCATACTTACAAAATATATACTTCGAGTAGAATATTCCTACATACATATTCCAGTAACTCAAGAACCTGGGACCGACGACATTCTACAAATCCTTTGATTATGGCCTAGTTATTTGCAGCTTCTACATTTGAATTTTACCTTCTCATTGTGTCTCGACTCGATCCGTGCCTTCTTTCGCCTACCAGACTGCACAAGATTATGGGGACATAGAACTATAATGTTGTTTATGCCCCTAGGCCAAAATTCGTTGCTTCGACAAGGGAAAATACACTCCATGTAAATGACATTCCAATTTTGTGAATGAAAATAATGCTCACAATATGGGAGTGTATCCATGTTCTGAAGAATGATGATGGCAATAGCATGTGAGCAAAGGAGTCTTAAATTTTAAAACTCCTCACAATTACAATATTTTCATTCCAAATCAACAATGTATGAAGCGCTCCATGTCTCTACTTCCATTTCAGATTGAGAGTAAGGGTGAACTTTATATGCTCTAGTTTTCTCTCTCCTTGAGGCTTCCTCTCTATAGTTAAAGAACTATTGAGCTACCTTTCTTCTTGTATTATCAATTAACCTATTTATCAGAAGTTCACGTGTATTCTTAAATAAAACATTTAATCTCTCTACACAATTAGTGGTTAGCATCTGTACCTTCTCCTAGTAAAGTGTGCGTTAGCCCACCTTTTAGGGTCAATGTTCTGAAGTTATTTATGGGCATTTGGATATTTTTCAAGCATTAACTGCATTATGAGATCATATTAGAGTGTTGTGTTTGCTCGTGTTGTTGCCTAAAACAAGCTTAAAGTTGCTCCACTTTTATTATCTGTTACATATTACAAGACATGTGGTGGCAACAGAAAGCATGATGGGTTGTTGGGTAGACTTTCCTAACTGTTGATATAATACCATGATGTCTATCTGATACTATGGTCATTTATTGTGCATCGACATCAAAGAACCTCTTTGTATGATCCAAAAATCACTCTCATGCAGACCCACATTCAACTTCAGCAATCCTAAAGGCAATTGGGAGAACATTCTCATTACCATCGATCGCTACAGCGATCAACAATACACTTGGATACTTTCCTCTTAGATGTGTGACATCAATTCCAATAAGTTTACACAAATAAGACCTAAACACTCCTCGATAAGCGCCAAAAGACAAAAAAACAATGTTGGTACTCATTGTTACCATTCCTGTGTAGTGCCATATAAATTTCAGGATCCCTAGCTCTTAACTCACGCATATATTGTGGAAGATCTCTATATGTCTCATCATAATCTCCAACGATCTTTTTCTATATGATATGGTTACTTCGAACCTAGCTTTTATATCTGATATAATTATATTTGGTTTGTATTGTTCATTATAAAGAAATGACTCTTTAACAAAAAAAACGCTATAAATAATGAAGAGCATGCTTGATGATCAACACTTTCCCTAACTGTTCCACATTGGTATTCCTTTACATATTTTGTAACAGTGAACTCTACTTCCTCCCAAGCAACTATTCTCTATGTACATGATTGGTTGAAGTATACTGTTTTAACTCTATTTTTTTGGGTGGATTGAGTTATATCTCATATGCTTAACCATTATATACTTCACAAGTGCATTCTTGAATTCTTGTCTAGATGGAAAAATCCGTCCCACAAAAAATTCATGCTCACCTTTTGCCTCTGACTTTCCAATTGTCCCATCTAGCAATTGAGAATTCAAAATATAATGATCATCAGTTATTAGGAACTCCTCCTCTAAGTCACTGTACTGATTTTGGAAAAATTCATATTGCTCCATTTGCATATCATTAGCTTGGAATTCTTGTACATATGTATTGGGTTGTAATTCATCTACAATTCGGATTTCATGATATTCCTTCTCACTCTAGGTTGACTCAAAGTAGTCAACAAGTCTTGTAAAAGAATTCATACATTCATCTTTTAGATTACTTGCTTCTTCGTTTAGATAAAATGTCAAATACCTTGTAATTCTATTACCACTATACTCGGACGATAATGAAATATTAGTACTAGATATTTTTGCTTCATTCCACATGATAGCATTATCATCAAGTGTATTCCATATCTCTGAGAGAATTTCGTTAGCAACATTATCATCCCTGAAAAATAAATTACAATTTAATTTGCCAAAGTTTTAAATTCATAATCAAGTATTTCTGTAATTCAAAAAATAAGCAAAACGATCGATATAGATCCAAATCAAACCAAACGAGGGTCTGATATCATCTTATATCAGACCCACCATGGGCCTGATATAAGATGATATCAGGCCCGAGGTTGCATTCAAGCATGAATTTATCATAAAATTAAATAAATTCTGAGATCCCTATTTATATAATGCATGACACCGTTAAAGTCCTTCTGTAAACTAAAAATTAGTAGGAAGAGTTGATCAGGAGCAAAACTAGGTCTGATACATACCATATCAGAGCAGAACATGATCTAGCTGAAATAAATCCTACTAAAACCCTTATACTATTTTTTTCACCGTATACACAAATTTTAAGTAGTTAACTAATAGGTAGATTACTATTTTTTCTTCTTCTATTAAACACACTATTACTTGAAATTTCTCCTTTAACACCGATCTTCCTTAACAATTTTTTGAAGTCACCTCTAGAACATACTCCCGCTTTCAATTCCCTCTTTTACAATCGTAGCAAAATACAGTAAAAAGTTCGTGATGAGTCAAGTTGTACAAGACAGAAAGAAATATATAGGATGAGAGAAGATGAAAATGCTTGCATTCGAACCATAATCTATTAATTTAAAATCAAAACTATTAAAAAGTGATTCGGATGTCTCGGGAAGTGAACTGCGAAAGAGGGTTGTTGACGAGAGGGGTATAAAAGGAATAAGATGATTTTTGATATGCTTTTTGATAAAGTTAAAACGTAAAATATTTTTTGATAAATACGTATTTTTATGTGTGTCGTTTGATAAAAAATCGTTCAGAGATTGGATGAGAGAGAGAACGGCAAAGCAAAGGAGAGAACTTCGTTACCCGCGTGTTCTTCTCTCTCTTCACGACACAGGGTAAATAGACTTTTTCATCCTTGTACTTTGTATTTTTCTATTTACCCTAAAATATGTTACACAATTTATCTATAATATTTTTTTATATTTTTTAAATTGATATCCCAACTACGTCAAATTAATTTTGAAAGTCATCTGATGGTAAGAATTTATTTTTATCGATCATCAATATATATCGAAAACATTTATAAAAAGTGACTCATTTATTAAAAAAAATCATCCATCAATTTATCAAAACTAAACTCTATCATTTAACCATTTAATAATTTAATTTTAAATATTTTATAATTTATCATTAATTAAAATACTTGAATTATATTTTATAATTATATGTATATTAAATTTATATAAATAATTTATTATATCTCTAATTAAAGATTTTAATCAGTTAAGCTACTGACTTGGTCATTTTTTCCGATATGATCTCATTACCAATTTCTAGATTGACTGCAACTCTATCTCAAACCTACTTTGATATGGGGCTGAATTGATCGTCCGAGATTGAAAAAACCTCGTTAATCTTTAGATTGATATAGATACTCTAGATTGACGCTAGTATAGCCACCACATGATTTAACCATGGCACACTAAACTCATCTTCAAAGCTATAATCAATATATGATTATAGCTCACATTTGAGTGATCCCTCATTTCTCAAGTTCGATTCCTTCCTGGTAGAACGCATAGTATGTTGACGGAAGAAATCGCCACAGGCTGCTGCGTGGTCGGGCCATCACGTACTGATATCATCAGTGGTGAAGTCGTCACGTGTCTCCATCTCGCGATTTACCCTCGTTGGCCGATGGGGACTCTCGTTGAAGGCTGTGGGGCAAGGTCGGTCAGTCAAGTGGATTAATTAGATATAAGCCTGGATACATCTTGTAAATTAAAAAAAAATTGATTATTGATGGTGGTGCGGGTGACGAGCAAATCATGTTTTGACTGTTGTATATGATTATTGATCATCTGAAAATACCCTCATGGCATACTTTGGGTTTTTAATTTATTTCTTTCCAATGATGTGGGACTATCATGGGAGTTTGACCAGATGACATATTTCACCTTTTATAAAATAGAATTGACTATCCGTCCTAAGTTATAGTACAATGGTAAAGTACTTCCCACATATAATTAGGCATCCACAAATCCATTTTTATCTGCGGAGCAATTGATTATTTATATTTTTCAGATTTATCTTATAGTCGATAAGAAATTTCCATAGAGCTGAGGGGATCACTTTAGGATTAATTGATTTAAAAAATTAAATACATGAATTATAAAACAAAAATATGATTGACCACCTAATGAACTTCCCCTAGATTCTAACCCCAACCATTGCTTAGTTAATGACTTTAGGCTAATAATATCTTCTAGCCACATCGAATCCATCGGACTTTACTATGAAAATCAAACAAATTGAATTGGTAAAAAAAACTCATACTATGAAAATCAAACAAATTGAATTGCTAAAAAATCATTTAATTAGATCAATTAATCAATCTTTTATATCAGTTGACATAAGTCAATTGATATTAGACAATCTGAGTCGAATTAAAATTTAGGATTTTTTTTTTAAATGCTGATCGAGTAACATGAGTGAATTTCTTGCAATATAATAGTCTTCTGATTCTATTCGGTTTAATCAATTTTTTAATTTAAAAATTGAGACAATCAAATAAATCTAAATAATCAAGAATTTTTTTTTAAAAAATAAAATTTTGAATAAACCTTTCAAATTCTATAGATTTGATTTGTTAATTTAATTTAACCGATCTTATTTGGTCACCGCTTCCATCCCATCCTGAGGATTTACATAGGGGGCCCACGGCCCCCTGAATTTTTAATAACATTATTTATGTAGAAATTTTTATTTTTTTATATAAAAAATTTTATTTTCAAAATATATATATATATATATATAAATTATTTGACTACTTTAAAAATATATATTTATAATAGATCTTGTAGTAAGTTTAATTTTTAGTTTAACACATATCCAGGTTCAAATTTCTTGGGTGACTAAATTTTTAAAAAAATCTCTCTTTTTTGAAATTTCAATTAAATATACATTATGTATGAAGATTGAAGAGGAGATTATTATAATAACTATTTTGTGATTATTATTATAATAATTATTTACGACATTTACACCCTGTTTGGAAAGGAAGGAATTGGAATTCCTTTAGGAATTGGAATTCAATTCCCTCCTTTGGTAGCAATTTTTAGGAAGGAATTGAATTCCAATTCCTTTCACACCCCCCAAAATAAATCAGACCTCTTTGGGTCTGATTTGGGAAAGGAATTGAATTCCAATTCCCTTATAAATTTAAAATTACTAATTCACCCTTAAAATAAAACAAATCAGCAACCTGATGCAACCCTGCTTCTCAGTGTCGTTTCGCCAAGCAACCTTGCTGCTGCAACCCTGCTGCTCAGCGGCGAAAACAGATCGCCTGCTCTGCTCAGATCGCTGCTAAAGCACAGATCGCTGCAGATATCTTTGCCTGCGCTGCTCAGATCTTTGCCTGCTCACTGCTCAAGCACAGATCGCTGCTCAAGCACAGATCGCCTCTCAGGGTTGTCTATTTTTTTCATGGCAGTTCGTTTTCGAGTTCCTTTTTGTGTTGCAACTCCCACAAGCATAGATCTAGTCTCTTCTCCCACAAGCACAGATCACAGATCTGGGTTTTTTTATCTATTTTTTTTTTCTGTTTCTTTTGTCGTCTGGAAAAATCTGTTTTCATTGTAGTATTGAAAACAGATTTCATTGCAAATGTAAAAATCTGGAAAAATCTATTTTCATTGCTCTCTTCTCCTTTTTCATTGCAGTATTGAACAATTTATGTAGTGTTTGAATTAGTTTTCTAAAGTAGCTGTATTAGTTTTATAAAATGGAGCTACTAAATCTGTTTGAATTCCTTCCTAAAAATTAGTTCCTTCCTAAAAATCTGTTTGAATCACTTCGTAATTAGTTCCTTTGGTAGCTGTATAGTACCATTAAACAAATCTGTTTATAAAAAAAAGTAGCTATAATGGTTTCCATTTGATACTACAATTTTGTCCTTTTTTAGATACTACAATCTGTTTATAAATCTACTATTAACAAATCTGTTTATAAAAAAAAGTAGCTGTAATGGTTTCCATTTGATACTACAATTTTGTCATTTTTTAGATACTACAATCTATTTATAAATCTGTTTATAAAAAATATTAGTTTTGTCATTTTTTAGATACTACAATTTTGTTATCATGAAAATTGAAAGCCACTTACATTGTAGGTAAAATGAGGCAATTTGAAAGACATGCAATCTTAGCCATAGTTACGTATGCGAGTTATTTAGCTTGCATGCAGTATATAACTCGACATGTGTCTCGTATCGAAAGATCACCTTCTCAATCACAACGATATAATAGAGATCAAGTGCGTCGAGAATTGATGGCTCAATTAGAAGCACATTATAACTCACGCTCTGTAATACGTATGAGTTATGATGCTTTCACTCAATTAGTTGCAATACTTCGTGGAAGAGGACTTCTGAGGGATAATGAATATAGTTTTGTTGAAGAACAAGTTGCTAAGTTTCTACATATTTTAAGTGGTCAACCACGTGTTAGGTCAGAAAGTTTCTTCTTTCGTCGGTCTACTGAGACCATTAGTCGTCATTTCCACCAAGTTCTTAGAGCTTTAATAACACTTCAAGAGCAAATGTAGTCCAACCGAATGGTTCTACTGTCTCACCACAAATACTCAACAGTAGAGGAAGATTCTATCCATACTTTAAGGTATTTTTAATACAAATATTGTTTGGAATTTATATTTATAATGACACATGATAATGGTTACTTGTTTATGTTGAAATTTTTAGAATTGTATCGGTGCAATAGATGGAACACATATTCGAGTTAAGGTTTCAAAAGAAGAAGTGTCAAGATATAGAGGAAGGAAAAACTATCCTACAATGAATGTATTGGCAGCTTGCACTTTTGACTTGAAATTCACATACATATTACCTGGGTGGGAGGGATCAGCTTCAGATTCAAGAATTTTAGATAACACGTTAAGTAGAGAAGATAATCTACATGTTCCTCAAGGTATTAAGGTTTTCATAAATTTGTTTCAGGGTTATTTAAAATTTTTCAGAATTTTTTATATAAATATTTTAAATTTTATTTTTTAGGGAAGTTCTACTTGGCCGATGCTGGATATATGTTGAGGTCCACATTTATCACTCCATATCGAAGCACCCGATATCATTTGAAAGAATATTCTCGACATCCCCCTGAAAACCCAAAAGAGTTATTCAACTTAAGAAATTTTTCGTTACGCAATGCAATTGAAAGAACTTTTAGTGTTTTGAAGCATAGGTTTCCAATATTAGCAGAGATGTCTAGATATCATGCAAAGACAGTGAGTGAAATTATTTTAGCATGCTACATCTTGCACAACTTCTTAGTGGATTTTGATCCAGATGAAGAAATTATTGCACAAATTGATAGAGATCTCATGAATAATGAACCTGAACATGGACTTACTAATGGAACAATGGAACAATTGCTAGAGGTGAAGATGGAAAAAGAGGGGGAATTTTGAGAGACTCTATTGCCGCACAAATGTGGAATGATTATACTTCTCAACAATATTGATTTTTTTTTTGCATGTGTATTATTGTGTCAAACTTTTATTATTGTGTCGAACTTACCGAACTTTTATTATTGTGTTGAACTTTTATTATTTGTACTATTGCCGCACAAATGTGTATTATTGTGTCCATTGCTGTGTTTTAATTTTATTGTGTCGAACTTTTATTAAAATGTCTAAATTCCAACAATTGTAGTATATATAATTACTTGGATCTCAACGGTATTGGATAATTTTATTGCATGTACTTTAGGTTACGATATGGATGATGAGAAAGTTTTTGAGGTGGAAGGAGGAAATGGTTGTAATGCATACTTCAAGTGGACAACAGAAATGGATGGTGTGATGCTTGAAGTTCTTAGGGAGCAAAAGAATAAAGGTCAAAAGGAAGATAGAGCTTTTTCTATTGAAGCATATCGGAAGGTGGTAGGAAGTTAATGATAAATTTTCTTTGAACATCAACAAAACCAAAGTGATGAATCGTCTCAAAACTCTTAAGGAACAAATGGTGCTAGCAAAAGAAATTGAATTGAAAAGTGGAATAGGATGGAATGATTCTTCTAAAACATTTGAGGCTCCTCTAGAGGTGTGGAAATCTCTGATAAAGGTATGAGTATTCTATTTCATTTCCTATAATATAGTTGTAGCTTCCTCCTTGCACATGCTTGTTTACGAATTTTCTTATTGTGATTTCCTTTTGTTATAGGCCAATCCAAGGTTCAAAAATATCAAAGGAAAATCCCTTCATCACCTGGACATTCTCAGAGGGATATATGAGAATGATGTAGCAACCGGAGCCCAAGCTGAGAGTGCTAAAGAAAAGGTATAAAGATGGGAAAGGGAGGATGCTAATATTAGTATCGATGAAATTGATGAGATGCAAGCAAACAATCAAGTTTATTTGGAGAATTTTTCTCCCTTTGATTATGAAAGTATGCCATCAACACTAGGATCACAATTTAGAGCATCAAATCCATCTGTACCTAATACGAAAGATAAAAAGAGAAAAGCACCAATGACAGATGAGTACTCATCCGATTTAAAAGAGGTGTCTTCGGCGATGAAAGATATTGCACAAGCTATTTTAAATACAAGCACTCAAGTTTGGAAGTCTGCAAAAATATATGAAGCAGTAGCTAAATTGTGTTTGGAGGATGACAAACTTTTTGATGCTGTTGAATGGCTTAATGAGCATCCTAATCTTATTGGAGCTTTTTTGGTTTCCCAGAAGAGCTACGCTTGCGATGGTTGGCTAAAAAGTTAGGTTGGTGATTGTTATGTGATGTTGAATATTGAATGGATTTTTTCCCCCTTTGACTGAATGTTGAATGTTGAATGTTTCTTCCTGCGCTTGCTTTTGTTCTTTCTGTTGAATTTTTTGATGCTGTTGGATTTTTTCCCCCTTTGAAAGTTACTTCCTTGGTCATTTTTTTGCAACAATTGAATTATTTATGGAAAATTACTGTTTAAATAAATGTACATTGGATAAATATCATCAAACGTTAGTCTATCAATCTCTCAAACGTTATTGCATACAAAAAAGAATTACTGAACCACTGACCAGGAGCTTCTTCTAACTATTTTTGTATAGAGGACCTGATAAAACTGAAAGTGAAAAAACTTGTCTGCCTTCACCTTTTGATGGCTACATCATTGGCAAACTAAAGCAGCAGGAGTAAAATCAATGTACTTCAAGTGTTTCCATCAGATAGTGTTATGCTATCTGTTTCAGAGGGTTTCTGGCTGTGTTGCAGCCTCGTTTGTCCTTGTTGTAGTTCAAAGAGCAAAGACATTAGTGAGGATCCTGTTCTAAGTGGTGATTCAACTTCATGTAAGATAAATTACTAGTTTGTCAATTCAAGTTTTCAAAAGGATTACTAATCTTAAAATTATGCATTTTGAATATCAAACATAAGTTTCATGGTGGACATTTTATCTAGGACAGTTTATTGTTTTGGGGTTTCAAATTGTTACATTTTATTAGATATTAGCTTTCTAATTGTGTTCTTTCACATTTGTTGAATTAAAAAAAATCTTTTTGTTGAGACCTCATGGAGCAGCTCCTTGTGGTATATGATTTTATTTGATGCAATGAATTGCAAAGAGCCAAAGTCACTTATAAAGATCCAGGAAGGACTAGTAGAATTGGGAAAAAAACTTCTATTACGTGTAAGTTATGGGTACAGAATGGAAAAACGTGAATTGGAGAAAAGTTATTGTACAAATTATTTATATAGTAGTAGGAATGAAGGTTTAGGAAATAATTCTGTGATGAATGCACTAAAGAGTTAATGATTGATCTTCATTTTGCTTGAAGGATAAAATGGTAAAAGTATAACAATTGATTTCAATTCTGATTGATTCCAAACATGAGAATTCAATTCAATTCTGTTGTTTACTAATTCATTCCAAACATGAGAATTGGAATTCAATTCCGGATGGAATTTAATTCCGACCGGAATTGAATTCCAATTCCTTACTTAAAAGGTTTCCAAACAAGGTGTTAGTATGCAGCCCTCCAAACCTATAATTCTAGATCCGCCCCTGAATTCTATCCCTAACCACCCTCTATCCCCTCCTCTCTTTGCCACCTCTCTCTACTCTGAAACCATACATATGTTAAATGACAATAGACTTGATCATGATAAAGGTCCTAAATCCTAAGTTGTCTCCACAAATATGGTACGATAGTAAAATATTAGGAAGAACAATAAATGGACCAATAGATAAAAATTATGAAAAAAAAGCATGAATTCAAGACATCTAGATTACTACAAAATAATAGTAATAAATTCTTTAACAATGAATTGAATAGCTGATGCACTCGACCTTTTTCTCATAATCAATCACACTGTTTTTATCTGAACAAATCCAACTCTTTAAATTCATAAACGTACCTACTGAAGTTCAAAGTTCTTGGCTGATCAGATCACAACAGATGCTCTCTAGGTTTTGCATGGCAAAGTTATCAGACCCCTTTCTCCATAATTCTTCAGAAGAAAAAAATTTACTTAAATAATATCGAATATATATTCAGTTATCAATAGCTATCAGATGATTCTCCTGAAGCTTTTCCTTGCCTTTCTGTTGCTACTCTCTCTGCTAACATTCCAAGTACAGTCAAAACCATATCCTCCTCTTCTTCCCCTGAACGATTCCTTTCCTGCTTCAATTATTGCTCTCTCTGTTTCTGCAGGCTTTTCAAATTTATTGCATCGCCTCTTCTCTGACCTTCTTTGATTTCCATTTCCTTCTGCTTAATTTAATTCTTTTTCCTCTGTTTTTCTGCCTTTGATTTTAGTTTGTTTGTGGTTTGGATTGCCTGAGCTGGATTAGCTGTTGGATCGAAGCACGGAAAGTGTGCCTTAACTCTTTGTTTCTGTTGCTTTCACGAGATTTGGATGATTCTTCGTCCGCTGGATTTATAGTTTCTTGTTTGGGGAGGAGAGATCGATCCGGCTGGTCATGGACATGGACATGGCGATGGCCATGGCTGATGACGGTACTGGAGAGTACTCGAACGCTGGTGTTGCTGCTGAAGAGGGCCATCCATGGATTTCTCCGATGGCGGCCGGAGCTCGGAACCTGGCTTGGGATCTCCTCGTCGACAACCAGCCTCAACTCTACTCCCAAAATTTCGACTTTTTCAGGAAGGAAGATCATCACGAAGGCTTCATCCCTGCCGGTGTTAATCCTACGGGGACTGTTCTGCTGCAGGAGTCGTTGGTGAACAGTTTGCACCGCGGGAGCCTCGGCGGTGAGTCGTCGGTGAGTCGGGAGATGGCGGCGCAGTGCAAGGAGTGCTCGGTGAAGGCGGAAGGCGAGGGGCGAGTCGAGTCCGGGTCCGAGTTGGGCAGCGACGAGGAGGAGGAGCAGGGGACGCGGCGCCACGGTAAGCACTCGAAGAACCTCCACGCCGAGCGCCGGCGGAGGAAGAAGCTCAACGACCGGCTCTACGCTCTGCGCGCGCTGGTCCCGAAGATCTCCAAGGTCGATTGATTAATCCTGCGTTTTTTGGTGATCAAAATCACATTTTTTAGAAGAAAATTCGTGTTTTTATTCAGATGGATAAGGCGTCGATTCTGGGAGACGCGATCGAGTACGTGATGGAGTTGAAGCGGCAAGTGAAGAATCTGGAGGACGAGCTCGAAGAAACAAATCAGGACGGAGAAGGCCACGGCAAGCAGATCGCCGGCGAAATCCCAGCCAATCTAAATGCGTGGATGAGCCAGGCGGTGGATCGCGACGACTCCACGAACAACTCGAGGATGGTCGCCGGAGACGCCGACAAAACTTCCGCCGCCGCCGTCAAAAGAAATCACGAAAGCATGAGCAACGGCGACAAGGACCAGCAGATGGAGGTAATCGATGAGATTTCACAAAAATTGAACACCTTTTCGGAGGAGAATCGAACGAATCCATCAAATCGATCGGTTGTTTCGAGCAGCCACAGGTGGAGGTGAGGCGACTGGAGGCGAACGACTTCTTCCTTCAGGTGCTGTGCGAGCACAAGCAAGGAGGCTTCGCGAGGCTGATGGAGGTGGTGAGCTCGCTGGGAATGGAAGTCAACAATGCATCCGTTACCACATTTGGAAGCTTGATCTTGAGCGTCTTCAGAGCCGAGGTTTTTCATTTCATGCTCAAAATTGAATCTTTCATAGATTTTTGGGCCAAAATTGGATTTTTATTTATTTATGATAAGAACACTGTTCATTTGCAGAGGAGAGAAGATGAGGAAATGGTGCAAGCAGAGGAGCTGAGGGATTTGTTGCTGGAGGTGACTCGAGGTCCGCCCCGGCGATGGCCGGAATCCATGGAGAACGGCGGCGGCGGCGGCGGCGGCGGCGGAGAGCAGAAGTGCCGCCGGCGCCTCCGCGACCACCCAATCGACTTCGACCACCAACAGTTTCAGTTCCTCCCCCATCAACAACCTTAATTAGATCATCGCTTCCACTGTTCTTTACCGTCTTCTTCATTTTGGATTAAAGATCGAATAACGAATAGTTGATTAAAATTGCTGCATGAAATCTTTGAATGCGTTTGGTTTATTTTATTTTTTATTTTAAAAAAATAATTTTATTTTATTTTTTAATTTTTTAAAAAAACTTTATATATTTTTTTTTAAAAAAATAAGTTTGAAAAATACAAATATATTTTCTAAAAAATCATATTTTTTTATAAAAATAAAAATAAAAAATAAACCTACCCAATACAGTATTACATTTTCTCTAATTTTCTTCTTTATCATTTTATTATTTATTTAATCCTCATAAATTTTGCGTGGGTGTTAAACTTCTAAGCATGAAACCATGCATTCTAGCAAGCTATTGATAATTTAGTATATTATATTTCATGTTATAAAATATACATTATTTTTATTTATAAATATTAACAAATTGAATAAATATATATTTAGATTTATTTATTTAATTTAATAAATTATTCAATTTTATTGATTTTATACATATTAAATAAATATAAGCAAATTCTTAAATATCAAATTTATTCACACTGTTATTCTATCGGTTTCGGATCTTACGCGGATGCAACCTGGAATCCGGTAGATGTTCTCATTCCTCGGTCGGTTAAGCACTCGCCTCCTCCCAAACGCAGCGGCGATCGGTTTCATCGGCGGTGAGTAGATGGGCGGCGACGGCGGCTGAGGACGTGAAGGGAGCACGACGCACAAGGGCTTCACCCTCCACCACCCCAAGAGGTGGCACGTCGGCGCCGTCATGTGGTACCTCCCTCACCTTGCCCTCTCCCCGAACCCTAATTCCTTTTTTTATCAATCAATTGGTGTGATCTGTAGAAGTTGTGCATAGCTGATGTTGTTGGTATAGAGACCCCTTCAGATCATGAAGTGGCGATCATCCAGATCCACTAGACTATCTGATCGATCTCTAATTTTGTTGTTCATTTGGAGTTTGATGTTGACTGCTAATGCACTCCGTTGCACAAACCCTACTTCTAGAAGTTGTGCATAGCTGATGTTGTGGGTAAAGAGGATCGGTAACGTGAATGGAAAAGAGATAGAGGAAAGTGAATTTTAGTCTCGCAATTTGAAGACATATCGATTTATATTGATTCACAAACATAATAATATTACGAGTAAATATATATGAAAAGACTCTCTCGTGGATGTATAAGGGATGCAAATTCAAGATCCGAATTTATACGAAACTAAGTTGATTCGTCTACGAACATGATTTACATGCGTCGAATGCCAGAATCGGTCATGATTAATGAAGAATCTGTAATCTTTGGATGTTTGAAACAAAATGATGAACCAGGCAGCAGACAAATTGAACCTAGGGTGACCGATCCGATCCCACGGAAGTTTCCCACCGGTCACCAGAGTAAATCGGGAAACGCTCGCGGTGGGCAGTCTAGAAGCCCAGCGTCCCAGGGTTCGCACTCCATTTGGAGGAAAATTTCCTGCAAAATGCGTCGTAGCTGGGGATCGAACCGCGGATGAATCTTTAGATGTTTGAGATGGGCGGGTTAATGTGCAATAATTGACTTTAATTGGACTATTAAATGCAACAGGGGTTTAGGTTGATATATAAAGAGCTTACGACCAAAATAGAGAACAACTAACAAAGATTTTTCTCCACCTTCTTTCTCCCAAATCTTCTCTCCATTGTGCATTACCGTTCATTGGTTTGCCCATGATAGCAATGGGATATTTTCTTAGTTCACTATGAACAACTAGTGTTTGGTTGTGTATGTAGTTCTGCCGTTGAATTTTAAAAAATAGACGTCTATTATAATTTCGTAGCATAACTAGAGGAGGATGGATTTGTTTTAAAGAAATTGTATCATGTAGATGTCGACAATCTTTTCTTACATCTCGATCTCGACTGGATATCTCGGTTTTGACTGTATATCTATTTCTCGATTGGATATCTTGGCCTCATATCTCGGCCAAGTCTTCTAAATAGTATAACTTTTCAAGCAGCATCTTATTTTGTTTGGCAATCTAAGATTATCTCTTCGGGTCATGTCAACATTTTTAAAATTATATTTTTTAAATATACTTCAATAATTTTCAGCGTGGAAGATTCTCCAACATGGAGATCCCTTCGGATCATGAAGTAGCGATCATCCAGATCAACTGGTATGGCCGCTGGATCATCTGATCGATCTGTAATTTCGTTGATGATATGGAGTTTGATGTTGCTGCTAAAGCACACCATTGTACAAATCAATCAGGGCATCCTCAGTGCTAGTTGCTTTACTACCCCTTCAAATCATGAAACTTATTCTATAAAAGGCTTAGTTTCAAAATTTATCAAATTCTGAAAAATTCAATCCCACCTTTTCTGTTTCAGATAATATAGTTATTTTCTCTTAAGTATAAGAGAATGATGTTGTAGGTCCGTGCAGGTTAGTTACAAGTGGGGTGAATAGTCGTGTAAATTCAAATGAGATATTTTGTAATATCTTGACAAAGATTATTAATTAGTTAGGTAATTATTAATAAACAAATCAATCACATAAAAATAAAGAGGCATCATAATTACTTGGTTATAATCAGGATAGTTGTTAATTCAATACAGTTGAAAAACTCCATTGCAAATATCTTCTTTAGTGTAGGTGGAGAAGTCTCTTACAGACTCTTGAAAGCTCAAAAAAGACTAATTAATTGATTATAAGTTCTTGTTATATAATCCTAGTTTTAGAGGACTATTTATAGCTCCAAAAATTAAGTTACTGTTGTGTTGACGTGACATTAAGGTGTCTCAGTTGTGATCTAAGGCGTCTTAGTTTGATAGATTTTATACGTAGCAGCTAACGATAAGTTTTGATAAACTTTCAATATGAGACGCCTCAATTTCGACATGAGACACCTTAGGGGGCGTTTGGTTTGCTTGTTTTTCATTTTCATTTTTCGTAGAAAATGCGGTTTTCTGAAAAACGTGTTTGGTTTGTATTTTCCAATCTTGTTTTTAAGAAAAAGATATAACGTTTTCTGGAAAACTAGAGAATGAAATAAAGTTATTTTTCAGAAAATGAGAAAATCTGATTTTCTGGAAAATGAAAATAGAAAATGGAGTAAACCAAACGCCCCATTAGTTTCGACTAGACCCGACCACAATTCAAAATCGACGATTCGATGGTTCGGAACCGACGGTTCGACGGTTCGGAACCGACGGTTCGACGGTTCGGAACCGACGGTTCGACGGTTCGTGAGAGATTGACCCTTAACCTTAACTGCCCAAGACGGTTACGGTTCACGGTTTGGAATCGCCGGTTCACGGTTCATCACGGTTTGCGACGGTTCGAGATTATTATATTAAAAAAAATTTAAATTTAAATTTAAAATATAAATTTTTTTTAAAAAGGTTTTGCACTTATTAAGTTGTCTACGTATCCCATTAAGGTATAGAGAAATCAAAATTTACGTAGTTCTTTTACATTTTTACTCTTTTACAATTTACATCACTCACTTCCATTTCCTCTCATTTCCGTTGAATTCCTTGGATTCTTTTCTCAGCTCTGGTCCAATCGTCTAGTAATGCTTGAGCTTCCAGTGAGTCGGAAGATATAGTTGATCGTCGTTCATCTAATATGTTGACACCGACACTAAACGTCTGCTCCACAGCAATAGTTGACACTGGGCAAGCTATAATTTCTTTAGCAATCACGGAAAGAACAGAAAAACTTTGAATTTTCTGTGACCATCATTTTAAGATATCGAAATTTTCGATATCTGCTTCATTAAAATCAAAAGAACTCGTAAAATAATTCTCAAGTTCTTGTGTGGAACTTGAGGATCCTCGTAGACGTTTCGTCCGTTCTTTTAATGAAAGTTATGCTTTTGTATGTTTTAAATTAGTGCTAGTAGGCTATTGTATTTCGAAAATATTAGTTTATATTTCATATTTAATATAATATTGATAATAAGATCATATAAATAATTTTTAATATTATATATAATATTAACCAGATATGAAGAAGAATAATCTTTAATAGGAATTAAAGCGTTATAATGTAAAGTTAACATTTCTTGTAAAATTTCGAATTTAAATCTAGGATCTAAAGGAAATGCAATTAAATAAATTTCCAGAATAAAATAAAAATATTTTTCCCATTTAATTTTCATTGTTAATATGCAAGAAGTTAAAGCTTCATTATTAATATATTCATTTAATACTAATATTATACTATAAAAATTCACTAAAATTAAATAAATAGTGGGGTAATAAACACCGAAAAGTTGTTCGGTTGTATGGTTAAATACTTTTAAAATTTCACAAATATTACTATAAATATTATATTATTGTGAAAATAATTATATATTAGTATTACTATTTTGTGTAAAAAATAAACATAATAAATTTTATATTGAAATAAATCTTGTAATAATTGATATGTTAAATTCCAACATGTTGGAATTTTTAGGTCTCATTCCATTAAGTTTACAAAACATACCCCATTGTTTCATCATAGATGGATACAACCATAAATATGAAATTGTGATTTTAATTGGTTTAATATAATTTTTTAAAAGTTTTAATCCGTCTTAAACACATAAATTTAAAACATGAGATACATAACGAATATGAAAAAATAAATCATCAATAACAGATTGGAAAATAAATTTTAGTTCATCTATAGAAGCGGTATTAGAACTAGCATTATCTAATGATTTTCAAAATATTTTATGAGTTAATCCATATTCTTCTAAAATTAAATATAATAATTTTGCAATATTATGCGCAGTATGTGATTCATCAAAAACTTTATTAGCTATCAATCTTTTTTGTAGGATCAAAGAGTTGCCGATCAAATGGCAAGTCACACCCATATAAGAATGAGTTTGCTAACGATCACTCCAAATATCGAAACATAAAGATATTTTATTATTTAATTTACTAAATTCATCAGTTGAATTCTTTTTTTATTATTTTATTAATTTTTTAATTCTACGAGTAAGTGTAGTTCTAAGAACACGTTTAACACATGGTTTAAGAGATTCTTTACAAAAATCTTCAAATGTGCATTTAGATCCAAAACTAAGAGAAAGATATTCTATGGAAACAAATTTACCTAATGATTTTTTAAATTTATTATCCGAATATAAAAATAAACCAGAATTAGTACTAGTACCGCTAGAAAATCTTGATAATTGTGTTTGAGAGCGGTCGAGTCCATATTCTGTCGGATGCTTGATTTCTACATATCGTTTCAATGACCCATAGCCGCCGTCGGCTTGGAATTTGTAGGAAGCATTGCAATGTTTACATGTTGCACGCAATTCTCCTGACGGAAGTGTGACATTCTCAAAATATTTAGTGTAAATAAAAGATTTTAGAAGAGGATTTTTCTAAACCATAGAAGTAACTGCATCGGTACTTCCTTGTGTTTCGGGCATCGGAAGGTGCTGGGGTTGGGCCTCGGTCTCATTATTGGTGGATTGAATTTGAATGTTGGGATCCTCGTGCGCTATTTCTTTTCCCCTCCGAGATCAAGATGATGAAGCTCCGTGACCTTCTTCCATTGTCGTTGAAAGATGTGTAAGTACCTTAGGTTAGTTTTGATGTGATCAACCGAGTCAAGTTAGATCCTGGTGTTTTTTAATCCATATATCTAAGTGTGCAGGAACTTAGGAGTGCAGGAAGTCGAGCGGAAGATGCAGCGGTCGAGAAGGATGACATTGAAAGGGAGCCGATGGACTCGGTGCATTTGAGGGACGCGAAGCTCTGTGGAAGAGTACGCCGGTGGAGCGAGAAGGACGCGCGCGGCGTCTGAGGGACGAGAAGTCGGGAGGAAGGGTGCTTGAGGGGCGAAAGGTCAGAGTCAGGTTCGAGTGAGCCTAACTCCTGTTAGTCAGAAATCACCCAAGAAGACCGAAGTCACTCTGGAGAGTGGTCAGTGGTTGCTGACCAAACCCACTCTCGGGCGCCCGTAAGCATACAGGCACCTGGCCTCTCGGGCGCCCAAGAGGTTGTTTTTAGCAATTTGCGAACATTGCTCTTTGGATAAATATCAGGTCACGTGTCAAGCGCCCAAGAGCACTCGGGCACCCTATAAGTGTCACGTTAGCAAACGGATAAGTTTGACCGGGGCTATAAATAGACCCCTGTAGCTCAATTTCAATTCATTCAATTCAAGCATTAGCAAATGAATTCTGTGTAGTGTTTCTTTCTTTTTCTGAGCTTTCCACGTGTAAGAGACTTCTCCGCCCGAAGGAATTTTATCCAGGAGAATCGAGCAAAATTTCGTCTTGGATTTGCAACCTCCCCAGTTGCAAACCAAGTAAAATTTGATTGTCTCTTTCTTTACAGTTTGCTCAATTTTTTATGTTATTTATTTTTATTTGATCTAATTAACATATTTGTTTAAAGATAAACAAAAGATTTGAATTTTTATTTTCAGAGGCAATTCACCCCCTCTTGCCGATCAACGATCACCGTTAAGATGGAGTTGAAAACACATAGGGAATATGAAGTTGAGAATTAGAGTAGAGAAGATGTGTGTGAAAATGATGAAACAAACTCCCTATTTATAGAATTTGGATCATAACGATCGCTAAATCATAACCATTGATAAAAAAAATGGTTAAATGAGGTTAACAGTTGAAAAAAAACAAAAAAAAAATCCCAATGGCTCCGAACCGCCGATTAACCAGCGATTCTGAGCTATTGGAACTGACGGTTCAACCCACCGGATCAGCTTAGGCTGAACCGAAACTGGCACGGCATCCTATTGAGTCGGTTTCGATTTTACCCGACGAACTGGGTCAACGGGTAACCTGGCTCATTGACCCGAGCTGGGTCCGAGCTGGACCCGGGTCGGGTCTAGTTCTGACTTGAGGTGCCTTAGTTTCTGACTAAGGCGTCTCAGTTCAGCTTTTGTGTGGAATTCATCCGAGAGAACTGAGGCGTCTCTAGAGGCAGCTAAAGCGCCTCAGTTGACCATCTGGTCAAAGTCAATATTTGTGTTGACTTTTTTGTCTTTAGTCCGCGTGGATGATTTTCGGTCATCCAGAGTTGAGTTCAGCCGAACCTATCTCTAGCCTTCTCCTCGAACGACCTTCCTCCTCGGCTTCTCGCCCTCGGATGTCGCACATGCCGTTTTCATCTACTAGTGTACTCTTCTACAGCCTCTACGTCCCTCAGATATACTGAGCTCATCGTCTCCCTCTCCCGTGTCATCCTTCTCATCTACTTCGTCTTTCGCTTGACTGCTTCTGCTCTTAAGCTCCTGCACACTTAAACATATGAATCAAACCACACAAGACCTAACTTGACTTGGTTGATCACATCAAAACTAAACTGGGGTACTTACAATCTCTCCTTTTTGATGTGTATCAATCCAAATTAAGTTAGGATAAACCAAAACATAAAATAGTATTATTTTATAAAAAAAACTATGTATTTTAGCACCATATGAAAATTGCGAAATAACTCGCCCCCTTAATTTAATCTTTTATAATTCTCTTCTTTCATCACATAAAAAAATAAGGTTTAAAAAAAATTTTAACAAAAATTTAAAACTTTTGTTAGGGGTAAAATGAATAAGAATATATTTTTCTAAGTAAAAAAAAATTCATTTCAAAAGCAAATTATCCAATTACTAAGCATGTAAAAAAATATTTACCAATTCAACGTAAATTTGAGAATCCAATATAAATTTTTACCTACTTGATTTATCAAAAATTTTGTGGAACATACTTTTTGAATATTTTTGCAATTTGACCCCCTATGGTTCCTCAAATACCAATCAAGCCTCCCATAATATTTAACTCTCAATTTTTGAGATACTTTAGAATTTAAGCATGCATGAGTATTTTGTAGTTGCACTATCTGTTCTTTCAAATTATCATTTTTAATTTTTTAATTGATCATACAAATCTATTGGTCATGCAATGGCTAGTTTCTTTTTCAAATCAACATACTTTGTTGCGATTATTAGTATTGTCCAAAGTAAATAATCAAAGATCGTGGGTCTTGCAGTAGGAGTCGGTCAAGACTCCGAAGCAAGTAAAATCAACCTGAGTTATCAATCGTGCTGTGTTTTATTTTCCATTGCTTCCTATCTCTCTCTAACTCTGACGCTTACTCTAACCTTAAGTTTCCGCTGTGTACTCTATCATCGTTAAGTTTTAAAATCCGAAGTTTTGTTAAGCGATATTCACCCCCCCTCTATCGCTCAATCTCGATCCTACAACATTTTCACAAAGAACTTACACATTTTTATAAACGAGTTTATAATCCTCTAAAGTATGAGTCATCCATAATAATTGAGACACACATTCTCCCTTAGCTATACATTCGGCTTCGATTGTGGAGAGTACTACACAATGTAATTTTCTACTTGACCAACTCGCCAAAGAGGATATCAAAAATTGGCATCCATCGCTAGTGCTTTTTCAATCCAATTTGCACCCGACATAGTCTGAATCGGAGTATCCTACAAGATCAAAGGTTTTGGTTCTAGGATGCTACAAATCTACACTTTGAGTTCCTTTAAGATATCGAAGAATCCGTTTGATTGCACATAGATGTAATTCCTTGGCACAAGATTGATATCTTGCACACATACCCATGGCAAATAATATGTTGGGTCTACTGGCCGTGAGATAGAGGAGACTTCCCATAGCACTACGATACATCTTTGGATCAACTTCTTTACCTTCAATATCATTGTCTAATTTAGTGTTAGTTGTCATAGGAATAGATACTTCTTTTGCATTTTTCATTCCAAATTTCTTGATAATTTCTTTTGCATATTTAGATTGATGAATCTATATGTCATCTTTTGTTTGTTTAATTTGTAAGCTTAAGGAAAATGTTAATTCACCTACTAAGTACATTTCAAATTCACTTTCCATGTGATTTATGAACTCATTTAGATAGTATTTGTTTGTAGAACCACAAATAATATCATCTACGTAGACTTGGGCCAATAAAATATTATCCCCACTATTCTTTAAAAATAAGGTAGTTTCAATTTTTCCTCTATGAAATCCCTTTGACACTAAGAATGTTGACAACCGTTCATTCCAAGTATAAGGTGTTTATTTTAGCTCATACAATGCCTTCGTAAAGTTGATGTCTAAACATGATTTCTCCCATGTAATTAACTTACCGTCTCTCCTTTTATGATGAAATTTTACAATTGCTTTATAAGAAGGTCCCTTTTGGCAATTCTTGAATCCTTTGTGCCTTCATTTAGCTCAATGGGCTTGTCCCACAATTCTTTAGCACACTTGAATTGACAAACTTTATTTAGTTGCTCCTAGCTCAATCTGCATTGAAGGGTTACGATAGCCTTAATTAGCATTTGCATTTGCTTCTGCCTTCAATTTTTACTCAACTGTCCATTTTGATAATTCCAGGATTTTTTTCATTTTGTGTTGGTGCAATAGAACCCTTGGTAACGAAAAATTAATTGTTAATTTTGGTCATGAGATAATTCTCCATGTGACTCTTTTAATATGCAAAATTGTGTGACCAACGATTATTTGGTCTCCACCTCCTTGAGGTGACTAATCTAAGGGTTCACACCAACGATCACAGATTCCAGTATGAAATTTCCTTCTCAAAACATCACCGAAGGTAGAAAAATCTTTTTACAACAAACTTGAAAGCCCTCAAGGAAAGAACAACAACAAGGAGAAGAAAAAAAAGAAATATTATAATTTTTTGACTTGAATCCTCTTCTCTTGATTGCTTGAAGATGATGTTGAGAGCTTGGGCACAGTGCTTGAGCATAGAGATAATGAGAAATGCAATGTAACAATTGAGTTTGCTTTCCACTTCAAAATCTCCATTTTAAACGGCTCAGAAGGCAGTCGTTTCTCTGATTTTTCTGTGTCACCAATCGATTGGCGAAAGTCTCAATCAATTATCATATAGCCATTGATCAGTACGGATCTCAGATCAACTGTTAAAATTATTTTATTTTGAACTTTAATCGATTGGGATCATGCATTGATCGATTGGTTGCTTCAATCGATCAAGCAATCAATTCGGAAGCATTCTGTTCTCATGAGGAAAGCATCCCAATCAATTATTCAATCGATTAAGCAGTGCCCTTATCGATTAGTCAATCGATTAGGAAGCATTATGTTGTCGCACAGAATGACTCGTAATTGATTGGTCAATCGATTACAGAGCATTCTGTTCTGCACATAACTTCTCCCAATCGATTGGTCAATCGATTGATAACTTCCCAATTGATTAGTTGATTGATTAGGGAGCATTCTGTTATCGCACAGAATAGCTTGTAATCGATTGGTCAATCGATTATAGAGTGTTCTGTTCTCGCACAGAATATCTCCTAATTAATCGGCCAATCAATTAATGACTTCCCAATCAATTGATTGATCGATTAGGGAGAGTTCTGTTTGAGAGCAGAATGTCTCCCAGTCGATGTGCTAATCGATTGACTAATCAATTGACATACCTAGATTTAGGATTCTCAATCCTAAACTTTCAAGCATGTTCTTAATCAATTCCAATTACCTTGTGCGAGTAAAACCTCTTGTTTTCTGGACTTCATGCCCTGAGATTCCTCATCTTCGAGTTTTCATGTCAAGAATCTAGTCCCTGGCCATTTCTTAGACTTCTTGCCTGGAACTTCCTCATCTCCGGGTCTTTATGTCAATTATTCGGTCCTCAACTTTTCCTTGGGCTTCTTTCATACTGCACGTTTTAATTCCAATGTTAAATTCAACGTATTAATTTAAACTTAAATAATTATCAATCATTAAAATGTCTCATCGAGGGCATGATTGCTCTAACACTTAACTCCTCTATGGACCATTAGATATCGTAACACTGAAAAGAGGAAATGAAGTGTGAGCGCCGAAAATGAAAAGGAGTTAAGAGTTGCCGCAAGAAAATATAATAATGTAACCTTACGATGCATAAAGTGCCTCCTTGAGTAAGACATGTAGTTCTCGATTAAAAAAATCAACTAAATTTCAAGTTTAACTAATCTTGAACAATGTTTACTTATCAAAATTAAGACCTAAGAGCTAAAAACACTAGATTGGATTATCTGATGCGTTCTAGTTGCAATTTTTTTTAAAAAAAAGAAATAAATAAATAAAAGTGAGATGAGACCAACGTTCTGAAAATCGGACCGGACCGACTGGTTGGACCGGTTGAATCGATAATCGGTCAGATTTTCGTTCCGAGTTGACTTTGAAAACCGGCTGCTCAAGAACCGAGTGCGAACCGTTCTAAACCGGCCGGGAACCGATGAACCCGGCAAATCGAAAAAATCGAGCAAATCGGCTTGGTTTATTTTATTTTTGATTTTTTGGTTTTTTTTCCCTTTTACAGTTTTGCTTTCTCACTGAAAAATAAAAATTAAAAAATAAATTGTCAAAATTCTAATTTGCTTTCATATAAAATCTCACACGAATAAACTTGTTATTTTCTCGAACTCAATAGTTTTAAACTTGAATATTTCTTTGAAACTAACCTTTTTTTCAAAAATACCTTACTGAGTTCCTAACAAAAATATATCACATGCTCGACCTAGTTGATACAATCTTTAAGAACATAGTTGGGCAAGTTGTTAGTTTCATATATTTATATAAATACATGTTTTATTATATACCGGTTATATCCCGGTTGGACCCCTGGTTAAACCGGTTGAACCTCTAAACCTCTGAACCTTTGGCTCGACCAGTTTGGTATCCGGTTCGATTTTCAGAACCTTAGATGAGACCAACCTGATGTCGCTACCTCATGCACACACATATGCGCGCATTCCACCCCCACAGTTGGATCTTAAATCATAATATAATGCTAGAGAAGTACTCTAAGGGTGCGTTTGGTTGGGCGTTATCCTTGATAACCTTAGTTATCCATCCAAGGTCATCAACGAAAATCTTGTTTGGTTTACATAATCAGCGATTCCCAAGTAATGATCGATACCCGACACGTCAACAAAAGGGGTATGCAACCCGGAATCGTAAAGCCTTAGGAAAGTAAGGCTTTTCTTGATTTTGAGGTTATGAAACTTATCATTCCAAAAGTATCTTCCAATATTTACATTTAAGACGAAAATAACCATTACAATTTATTAAATTCCGGAAACATTATTCGCGACCGACGATCGGCAATGACGGCCGGCGACCGGCAACCGCCGCCGCCGGCCAGCGGCCAACGATCGGCAACCGCCGCGTGGCGGTTGGTGGCCGCCGTTGGCAACCAGCAACCGACGGCGACTGTCATCGACCGGCGGCGACGGTCATCGACCGGCGGCGACGGTCATCGACCGGCGGCGACGGTCATCGACCGGCGGCCGGCGATTGGAGATGATTGCTGGCAGTCAGCGTCGACAGTCGGCTAGCAGCCGTCAGCTATCAGCGTTCGGCGCTGATCGGCCGACACCGGCAGCCTACCGTCGATCGCCGACGGCTGCCTTCGATCACCGACCACCGAGTCGACCGCTGATCGTCGGTCGTCGGCGTCGACAGCCGACTGCTGGTGTTGGACACCGACAGCGTACGCAGACACTGACGATCGACATCGATTTTGACGTGGACGTCGGTGTCGCCGACGAATATTTTTTTAATTTAATATTTTAAATTAAATTTTTAATAAATTTAATAAATTGATTTTAAAATTTAATAAAATTATCTAAACAAATTCTAAAGGGTAGTACGGTAAAATATTATATTATGTTATAGACTATTACCTCTAAATAAACAAGATTTTATTTAATTACCTAAATTTAATCAAACAACTTCCCTATCTTCTTCTTTTCTAAATCCCCAATCTTCTCCCTTCTCCTTTTCCTTTCTCAGAACCCTCTTTTTTTTTCCTTCTCTAAATTTCTTCAAACTGTCACCTTCGTTACAGTTAGGGTGCGTTTGGTTCAAGTTATCATATGTAACCTTGGTTATGTGCTTATCGAAGGAATTTAGATATCTCTATAATGACATGATATTGTCCACTTTGGGCCTAAGCCCTCTCTGTTTTACCTAAAACACCTCATGCCAATATTAGAGATATCTTTCCTTTATAAGCTCATGGTTTTTAGCATTTGTTTCCAATGTGAGACTTTGTTTGTAACATTGTAATCCTAACAATCCTCCTCAAACGAAGGACCACAGAGCTCTCTCAAGTCGAAAGTCTATCCGTTTGACGATTCTCGACCCACTAGGTTTTTTTGCCTCTCGGTTCACCCAACCTACTAGGACTTCCTTGTCTGGTGTCTGGTTCTTTTGATCCGAATATGGGAGCCTCCACTTCCTTTATTTGAGGTTAATTAATATTTTTCTCTCATAGCTCGATTAGATCATGGCTCTTGTGCACAATCAGTGATTAAAGTTTTGGCAGTCCGAGTACTACACCTTTATAAGGAGATATATACTAAAAGAAAATAACTATTTAATAAGATTTTTTTGACCGAATTAAAACAAATTTTAATATATTTATTATTAGATTGGACATTTTCTTTATTAATCTGTTAATTAATAGTTTCTTATGAATCTGTTAATTATTAATTTCTTTATTAATATTTTATTTGACTAAGCATCCTATGATCTGTATAAATTGTATATCTTATCGACGAGTTATTCAATCAACAAAGTTATTTTTGTTACCTCTTTTATTTTTTTTCAATTTCTATTCTCTTTAGATGGTATCAAAGTGATAGCTCTTCTTATCCTATGAGCCGCTTTTTCTTATGTAACACCTTTCTTCTTCTCCATGTGACGCTTGCTATCAACGTTATTTTTTATTTTTTTCGAAGAGGATTTTTTCTTTTTTAAGTGATTTGTCTCTTCCTCCTCGATTTATTACTCGCCACCCTCCTTCCTCGTTTTTATCACCCGTCAACTCACGATGGGATAGTAGGGAAGAAGAGGAATAGCCTCCGTGCCTTTGGCCCAAGACTCGATTACCATTCTGCTAGTTTTTTTTACTTTTTCTCTTCTACTCTTGTAATTTTTCTCAGCAATAAGCCAAGATACAACAACAACTTGTGTTATTTTTGTTGCTTTTATTTTTTATTGCAGATATTTGAAGATGTCAAATTTGTCTACAAATTGGACATATTGGTATTCAATATTCTAAAAGACTTGACAAAACCTTGTTTGGTGATCCTTCGGCTTCAAGAAGATATCAAATTTATCTCCAAATTGGGCATATTGGTATTCAATGTCCTAAAAGACTCAACATAATCTTTATTGGTGGTCTTGCAGCTTTAAGAAGATATCAAATTTATCTCCAAATTGGACATACTGGTATTCAATATCCTAAAAGACTAGACAGAACCTTTATTGGTGGTCCTACAATTTTAAGATAACCAACTACTTCATAAGCCTATCCTAAAGTTCTCTTGTCTGTGCTACTCAGGACTAATCTGCAAAATTTTTATCTACTAAATAATATATTGACACTGGAGCAACTCATCATGTCATATCAAACTATAATATCTTTACAGAAGTACTACCATATACTGGTTCAGATATGGTACAAGTAGGTGATGGCTCAGATTTGTAAATTACTAATCTTGGAAACTCATAATTCATTTGTCTAATTATATTTTTTTTGCATGCGCAGCATCTTTCATGTTCCATCTATTGCTAAAAATTTACTCTTCGCATGTCAGTTTTGCCTCAATAACAATATCTTTTTTGAATTTTATTATAATCATTATCTTATAAATGTAAAGGAATAAATATTACTGTGTTTCACGGGGTAATAAAAATTGATCTTTACTATCTTCAAAATTTTCAATTAAAGCTTTTATTGGTGAACGCACAAATAAACTAGTTTGACATTCTTGACTTGGTCATCCTTCCCTTTAAATTGTTCAGTTAATCATAAATATGTATGATTTATCTACTTCTTTTATTTCCTCTCCATCTCATTCATGTCAAGCATGCATGGAATCTAAAAACCATAAGTTACCTTTCTCTTCATCCGATCATGTTTCCAATTTTCCACTTGAAATAATTCATTCTGATGTTTGAGGCCCTACACCTATCTTATCGAACCAAGGTTTCCTATATTATGTTACCTTCATTGATCATTTTAGTAAATATACTTGGCTTTATCCTAAAAAAGAAAACCTGATTTATTAGACATATTCTGTTATTTTTAAAACCAAGTTGAACGATATTTTAATCATAAAATACTCTCTCTTCATTCTGATTGGGGAAGGGAATATCAAGCTCTTCATCGTTATCTTGTCTCTTGTGGAATTATTCATCGAATCTCTTTCCCTCACACTCCAGAGCAAAATAGCTCTGCTGAGAGAAAATATAGACATATAGTTGAAATTGTCTTATCTCTTCTTCATCATGCATCGGTTTCGTGTAAATTTTGGATTGAAACTGTTTGTACTGCAGTATATCTCATAATCGACTTCCTACTCCATTACTCAATCATATGTGTCTTTTGGAGAAACTTTATAATCAAATTCTTGACTACACTTTTCTTCGAATCTTTAGTTGTGTATGTTATCCATGGTTACACCCCTACTCTAAACGCAAACTTGACTCTCGTTCCATACAATGTGTTTTCTTCGGGTATAGTAGTTTACATTATGGCTATCAATGCTTGTATATACCAACAGGATGAATATATATTTCACAACATGTTACTTTTGATGAGTCTCTATCCCCTTTTTCAGTAGTTTCTTCAATATATCTCTCCTCCATATACAAGTGACACATTCTTGATGCCACCTAACATTGTCAGAAGTGATGACATACTAGGTCCTTCTTCGGAGATCTCTAATAACTCCCTTATACCATCAGAATCACCTCAAGTTGATGCTCCAATCTCAGAAGATAATATGCTTTCTAGTTCTGGATTATCAAATAATACAAGTCCATCACCAAAATCATCATGTCAGCCTACTTCCTCGTAACCATCAACAAATGATTCAAATGATAATGCTCCCCGTTGCATGCTTCCCTTAAGCGACATTTATGCACGTTTTCCACCAATGACAACTCAATATCCTCTTCCAAAAGATTTAGTGTTCTTTTCAATATTTGTTGAACCAACTTATTTTTCTCAAGCAAATAAGGATTCGTTCTCTTGAACAGTATAAAGATCGACTTGTAGCCAATGAATTTAATTAAGAACCAGGTATTGACTTCAATGACACCTTTAGCCCCAGTCATTAAAATTATATCTATCCGACTATTGTTATCGATAGCAATTAGTTCTAATTAGCCTATACAACAATTAGACGTTTCTAATGCATTCCTTCATGACAATCTTGAGGAAACAATATTTATGGAGCAACCACCTAGATTTATCCATCCATAATTTCTAACTCATGTTTGTCTGCTAAAGAAATTCATTTATGGTCTTCGACAAGCTCCTTGTGCATGGTTTCATAGATTATCAAACTGGTTGCAAACTCAAGGATTTTCTGGATCAAAGACTGACTCTTCTCTATTCTATCAATATAATGATGGATCTATGATATTTTTTCTTATTTACGCGGATGATATTTTGATAACTGGTAATGATCAAAAGAGCATTACAACTCTATTAAGTCATCTCAATCAAGAATTTCTTATTTGCAATATGGGTAATGCTCATTTTTTCCTTGGTATTAAACTTATTCCACATGAAGAAGGTTGTTTCCTCTCTCAAAGTAAATATATTAATATACTTCTTCAAGTGCTAAAATGGATGGAGCACATCCGGTCTCTACACCAATTGTTATTACTAATTTCTTTGTACCTTCTTCTACTATGTCTGATCCCCAGATTTATTGAAACATTATTGGAGCTTTACAATATGTCACTATCACACGACCTGATATTATCTTTGTAGTAAAACGTGCTTGTCAGTTCATGCATGCTCCTATTGAACAAAACTAGGAAGGTGTGAAAAGTATACTTCATTATCTTAAAGGTACCATTCTACATGGTCTTCTTTTATATCGATAATCATCTCGAGATTTACATGCATATAGTAATGCGGATTAGGCAAGATGTCCTGAAGACACACACTCTATTAGTGGATATACAATATTTCTTGAACGAAATCTTATCTCATGGAATTCGAAAAAGCAACATGCAATATCTCGTTCAAGTACTGAGGCTGAATATAAAGCTATAGCAAATACAATATCTGAAATTATTTGACTTCAATCATTTCTCTCTGAACTTCATCTTGCATCAAATATTGTACCAAAAATTTGATGTGATAATATTGGAGCCACATATCTATAGCAAATCCAGTCTTTTATGCTCATACAAAATATGTGAAAATTGATTTTTTATTTTGTTCGAGAGCGTGTGGCGACTCAACAATTATCGATTTCTTATATTTCTATAGAGGATCAAATTGTTGATATCTTCACTAAGTCATTATTCAAACAGCGTCTCAACAGGCTAACAAGTAAACTCAACGTCAGAGATGTTCCGTTGAATTTGTCGGAGGTAAAAGAAAATAACTATTTAATAAAATTTTTGATCGAGTCAAAATAAATTTATATATATTACTATTAGATTAGACATTTTGTTTATTAATTTGTTAATTGACAGTTTCTTATAAATCTATTAATTAATAATTTTTTATTAATATTTTATTTGATTAAGAATCCTAAGATCTCTATAAATTATATATCTCATGGACGAGTTATTTAGTCAACAAAATTATTTTTGTTACTTTCTTATTTTTCTCTATTTCTATTCTCTTACATATACCCTCTGGTCTAGTAGAGACTATAAAGGGCAAAGTACAAGTCTTCGAAGACCAAAACCATCATGGTGTTGGTCTTTGAAGACCAACACTAGTGTTGGTATTGATCTTGATCTTAGTCTTTAAAGATCAATACCAGATTAACAGTATTATCTTGTGTTGGTCTTTAAAAATTAACATCATAGTCATGACTAATGTAGTTATATAAGTTGTAGTATTGATTTTTAAAAATTAAACTAGCATCATAATGAATGTTGCATTCAATCAAAGAAGAGTAAAATTGTTACATGCATATAAAACTTGAAAGGGATTTAAAAAATTAGCTAAATTAAGACATGTCAGATGGTCAGACATCTCCCACCATTACCCATATATAAATAGACACGATGTCAAGATTATATATATATATATATATATATATATATATATATTCTCACTATTAAGTGGAATAATTTATTTGACCAACTTCTTACCACCAACCAAATCAGGAGCCAAACCGATCCAATCCTAAATCACGATGCAAAGTAGCCAGCCCTGGTGCATTAAATGAAATACTAGTGCATTAGTCCCACGCTGAAATCCTAAATCTTCATTAACTATATAGTCATAATAAACGATCGAGATGATCAGATCAATTTGGGGAAAGAACCTGAAGGAAAAAACAAACTAAGAAGCTGATAAAGCATGTGATAAAGACCTCATCACACACAATGGCCATGGATCTTCCCCAAGTCCCTCTCTATTAATTATCTTCTGCCGTTTCCACAACGCAATCCAAACTGATCATGTATATCAATCTCTTGGAAAAAGAAGACGGCTATTAATTATCCACTCACAGATCGATCTGCATGCGTAACGGTGGCTCGCTGTAAAAGTGGTGCACTTCAAAGCTACACGTCGACGTCGAGCTGCATGGATCATGCACGGTGGGTGAATCTGGCCGCTCGTTGCTGGTGCCCGTCTCTGTCTTATTTAGTTATTTTACGGGTTACGTAAATAGAAATAAATCCTCTAAAAATCACCCTCGCGTCAAATCCAATTAAATGCGCCGGGCCGCCACACGCTCCCGCTCACGTGCCAGCAATCCGGCGCGCTATCTATATATTTCGCGATGGTACCACTCGGACGAAACGTCAAATTGACGGTCGGATCGTTATCAATGAACACGATACGATGCGCAGGAGCAATCATGACGCTTCACGCGTCGCGAGACGGAGAGTCTGGCACCACATCTAGGTAGGGACGAAGTCGTAGCCCCGGAGTCCTAGGTGAATCGAGGGACTCAGAGGTCAAGCTGACAGAATTCGACCCAACTTATTTGAGGACATCGAAGAGCCGATCCTGACTCGGATAATATATGGTCATCGACGAAGGCCCGACTCAGGAAGTTCCCGAACCAGGGAACCCTCGGACCACCAACCGCCCGACCCCCGGTCCGGTCGGGCGGGTTGATATCGGGCGTCCTTTGACTCGGCCACCAGGGTCGACCACCCGATCCAGGGCTAGGTCGGATGGGTTAGTTCTAGGTATCCCCTGGCTCGGCTATTCAACCAGAAGACTCGAAAGCGAGCAACTCGGATACAGCTCCGCGACCCCCTAACTCATAGTGTGTCCTGCGTCACTCGGCGATATTACACCCGACCCGGCCGATATCACTCGGGTCAGCTGGTCGACAATCGGTCTCCGGACCAACCCTTCCTTACGTCGCCTCCACTCCAGGACCTCATACGTACGACCATGATACGGGGGTCAGCGCAAGTCTTACTCATGCATGACACACATCGCGGATATCCCGCTGATTCTGTATTACTATACTATCCGAGCACCCCGCGTTGTGCCACACTTCCGCGGGCCAGGCAGAACTGCGTCGATCGGTGCCCTCCTGTGCGCTGACAAACACTCACTCCCCTGTCTCAAGCGGGTACCAAAAGGTGATTGACATAGACATGAGTTGTCAGCTCCTCCGGTTATATAAGTCCCTCCCTTCCTCATTCCGTAGGTATGCCTAATTGTGCTCCAGTCTATTATTTCTTCTGCTTCACTATATTCCTGCGGACACCGACTTGATCGTCGGAGGGTCTGACCGGGGATCTTTCCCGGCGGATTTGTTAACGGTCATTTTCTCGCAGGTCGGATCCAGCATCGTCAGCTCGTGACGCTCGGGAGACCATCTCGCTCTTGGGGATTCCACCTCACTGATGGATCTGGAATGGCTAGAGAGGGGGGGTGTGAATAGTCAGCCACAAAAACCTTTGGCGTCTTTTTCTTTCTACACTTAGGGTTAGCAGCGGAAAAACAGAACAGAAAGAACAAACAGAAAGAAAACAAACCAGGCGCTAACATAGGAGATTTACAAGGTTCGGGGATAACTTGCCCCTACTCCTTGGCATGCCTGTGAGGTGCGCGATCCCTTAATCGTTGACAGATCAAGCCCCGGAACTCCAGCTAAAATCCTCTTCTTCTCGGTGGAATAACCTCTCCACAGACAGTCTCAGAAATATATCAAAGTAAGCACAGAGACTATAAGAAGGAAGCACACCAGATGTAGAAGAAAAGCTCAAGCAAGAAGAAGAATATACAGAGAGCTCAACAACATAGCAAAACCAACAGCAAAACCCTTTGCTTCGTTTTATGTTTGTTCCACTTCTCTCTGCTTCGCCAGCCTCTTCTTCTTAAGCTTCTCTCTGCGCACACACACAGGTGTCACCCCACTGACCTCCTCTGAGCTCACAGTTCACTAAAGGCCTCTTCAGTTGGAGTTTCAGGTCAGTCGTTATCCACTGACCCCATCTGAGCTCTCAGCCTCCCTCAGCTGAAGCCTCAGATTGTCAGATGTCGTTGAAACCTGCAAACAGATACCAAACAAAATAGCCCAGGAAAAGTCACCATGAACCCTTCTTCTTGCTCCTCCACAGCCCTGTATCATCTGCACACTCAAAGGTTTATTAGCGAAGCAAATCAGAATCAAATCAGAAGTCAGACAATCATTTGAATTAAAGTTCTGAAGCGTTGATCGGTCACCCTGACCGATCGACTCCCTCCTGACCGATCAGACTCCATTTTGATCGATCCAATGAAGTTCTGATCGGTCTCACTGACCGATCAGAGACCAGGGATCGGTCTGGTGACCGATCCCCTAGCCTGCTGGGATTTCAAGCCACAACCACCTGAGACTTCAACCCATAACCACCTGATCGGTCACTTGACCGATCAGGTTAGGGCCTGATCGGTCAAAGTGACCGATTAGTTCACTTCTTGACCGATCAGGAGCCATCCTGATCAGTCCAGGATGACCCTGATCGGTCGCTGTGACCGATCAAGATTTTCTATGAATCATACAGAATGATTCTGATCGGTCACTTGACTATTCAGAAAAACCTCCTGATTCTTTAGAAGCTCTCTGGATCGGCTCTGGATCGGTCAACCGACTGATCAGTCATCAAGAGAGTTTGTGCCAACTCCCTGATCGGACTTCAGACCGATCTACAATCGAGAGAGTTCGTGTCAACTCCCTGATCGGACTCCAGATCGATCCAGTCACTCTCCGACTTATGCTCAGTCCCCCGGACCAAGACTTCATGCCCAACTTCACTCATCGGGACGTAGTCCAACCTAGCTTCAGTCACTAGGACCTAGCTTCACTCACCAGGGTTTACTTCACCTAGTTTCACTCACTAGGATTTCCTCCACCTAGCTTCTCTTGCTAGGACCCGGATTCACTCACCAGGATTTACTTCACCTAGCTTTACTCACTAGGACTTACTTCACCTAGCTTCCCTTACTAGGACTCGGCTTCACTCACCAGGGTTTCCTTCACCTAGCTTCCCTTGCTAGGACCCGGCTTCACTCACCAGAATTTCCTTCACCTAGCTTCACTCACTAGGACCCGACTTCACTCACCGGAATTCCCTTCACTTAACTTCACTCACTAGGACCCCACTTCACTCACCGGAATTTGTGCTCAATCCCCGACCAGGACTTAATCATAACTTAACTATCACTCAACCAAACTTAAATCGGTGTCAACACCAAAACAACAATTAGGTCAGACTGTACCAACACTCACTTCGTGACAAGATCAAATTTGGCGCTAGGAGGGGCAATTCAGCCTGATCGGAAGTGCACAATGGAACATCCCAACCGATTCATGATGACTGTTACGCCCGAGGAATACGAGCTTCTGAGGGTCGCCCGGGCTCAGAGAACCCCTCTGAGGCCTTCGCAGGTTGGTGGCCCGGCGCCCAGATTCCCCGAGCCGTCGGCGCTTGGACATTCAGGAGGTCGGGGAAGGCCTACCCGACCTAAGGCTGGTTCTGTTCCCTTCCCCGCGGCTTTCTATCGGGGTCGGGAAGATGAAGCCAATTTGATGCCAACTGAGGCATCGGCGTCCAACCAGACGCACGAGCCACGTCCGAACAAGGGAAAGGCCCCGGCTAACCCCTCTCCGGTCACCCTGGTACGCAGCCCTTTCTCTGCATGGATCTTGGAAGACCCAGTTCCCAGGCATCTCCGGTTCTTCACCATACCCGAATACGCTGGAGCCACCGACCCTGAGGAGTATATGATGAAGCTCGAAAGCGCAGCCCTGCTACACCAGTATCCTAAAGGCGTAAGGTGCAGGGCGTTCCTGACAACGCTCTCGGGACCCGCCCAATGGAGGTTCGGCCAACTCCCCAACGGATCGATCGCAAGCTTCGGGGAGCTTAGGAGAGCATTCCTCCAGCACTTCCCCAGCAGCCGGAGGCACTACAAGACGAGTATCAACCTGTTCGCCCTAAAACATGGCCCAAAGGAATCGCTCCGGGCCTACAGCATTAGATTTAATGGAGTGACACTAGCCGTGTCAACTGCCACACCCGAGTTGTTAATCAGTGCCTTCTCCCAGGGATTGCAGGAAGAAGATTTCTTCAGCTCGCTCATTCGAAAACCGCTAGCAGACTTTGACAGCCTACTAGGAAAGACTGTCAAATATATCAATGTGGAAGAAGCGCAGGCCGCGCGGAAAAAGGAGTCGGCCACCGCGCCGACCCAGAATCCCACACAGAACAGATCGCTAGGCAGGCCCATCCGCAACCCACGAGGACTTACCGACCGAGCGGAGAAGGAACGCCGCCAGATGCAACAAGTGGCTCAAGGGTGTCTGCCGACCCAGTGGAGGCCTTACTGTGCGTTTCACCACAGCCACACCCACGACACGGAGGAATGCCGACAGATCGGCAGAAGTCGGGGCCCCGCCACTACCGCACGAGGATGAGGACGAGGACGAGGACGACAAGTCTCCCCTGGGCTCAGGTCGGGAAGGGTTGACTGTCGCCCCAGCCGCCGGAGAATCCAGGTCGGAGCCCTCAATCGCTCAAAGTTTGTTACCACAAGGGGAACTAGCCGAGTCAGACAAAATGGACGAGCAGCAGGCCAATTAGCAAAACGTCGTTCGAGGGGGAGTACATGTGATCTCGGGCGGACCAGCCCGGGGAGGCTCCCACCGAACCGGCAATTAAAATAATTGTACTCTGTAACCCTGCAAGGATAGTGGAAGAGCCATATTCTCGGATAATTGACAGGCAGTCCAAACTCTCACCCCGTGCGAGTTATAAGTGGGCATGCTCCCACGCACTCCTCGGCTCGGCTCCCAGTCTAGACGCGTGGCGACCCACGCTCCCTGGGACGCATCTGACCCAAGGTCCAAATTCTCGCCCCATGCGAGTTATAAGTAAGCATGACTCCACACGTCCCGCGGCTTGACCCCCACTATGAACGGGGGGTGACCCATGTTCCTGGAGGACCGACCGACCAAATGCACAAGCTCTCGACTACTGAGCAAGCAGCGGCATACGTCGCCAAAGAACAGGGTGATTCCTATTTCCTAAAACATAAGTCAATCCTAAATGGCTAAATCCGCGAGCGGGTACGCCTCTCAAGGACCAGTCCTCAACCGGGACTTAAGCGAGGTGGGGGCCCTTGGGCCAGCTCAGTCGGCAGCCTACTCGAGGCGACCTCACAAAAGGAAAGTAAGGGTTCGAGCCTTTGCTCGAACCACTGGTACTTAGACATGAAACATACAAAGCCCAGAGATAGAAGAAAAGGGATTTTGCATTTAAAATAGTTTCATTAGAAAATCGAAGCTTGACCTCTACAAAAGGGAAATAAAAGAAAAAATGCACTAACTTCACTCAAAGGGCCGGAAGATCTCCTCCATCCTCCGGGTCAACCCAGAAAACTTGACAGTGCTAACCGGGAGGTCAAATGGAAGGTGCCCGCTCTACTTCAGCTGCTCAACGGCGTTGAGCATTTGCTGTTTAAGCAGGGGACGCAACCTCCACGACAGTTGCTCGCTGAACTCTCGAGAGTTGAGATACTCAACCCTACGGGAGTCCCACCGAGCCGCCTCCTCTGCCCTGTAGGCCCGGAGTTCCTCCAGCTCCTTCCGGGCCGCCTCCAGCTCCGCCTCCCGGGTGGCCTGCCGCCCCTTGAGTTGATCAAGCTCCTCCGATCGGGCGCTCAGCTCCCCGTCCCGTTGCGTTAGCTGGGTCGCTAGGTCCTCCGACTTCTTCGCGAGGGCCACCAGCTCTTGTTCCTTGGCCGTCAGGTCGGCGCGCAGAGTGGAGGCTGAATGGGCCACCTCCAGGAGCTCTGCCTTGGCCTTGGCTAGCTCATCCCGAGCTTGGCCCTCGAGGGCCCAGGCCTTGTGCTCCATGTACTCCAGATTGATAACCCGATGCTCCACCTGGGTGACAACCATTTTTACTGAGTCGAGCTCCGTCTAGGACTCCTCGAGCTTTGCCTCCGAGTGAGCTAGCAGGTCTTGCAAGGCCAAATTCTCGATCCGCAGCCCGCTCAAGGTCTCCTTGTTGGAAACCAACTGCGTGTGGCGAAGCTGAGTCTCCGACCGCTCCACCTGGGACTCCGCCTGTTGCCGAGCTCGGGTGTGTGCTATGAAGGAAACATCCAGGCTATAGGTCGAGCCGAAGAGCTGCAAACCAAGAACAGATCTCAGTCTCAAGACAAGAATAAACAAAGGGAAAGAACATAAGTAAGAAGCAAACAAACCTGACTGCCCTCCGAGAGAAAGCCATTGGCTCTGCTGGTCGGGCCCCGAAAGTTGGCTTCCCGAAAGCCTTGGTAAAAATGGTCGCCTAGCGGACCGTACAGGTGGACCTCCCGGGCCTGCTCGGCTGATTTGGCGAGTGGCGCCTCGTAGCCTGTGGCATCAACGTCCTGGGATGGCAAGACCAGGTGGAACGACCGATTGTCCGAGCCTTCAGCAGTAGAAGGGGAAGGATCCCTCCGGACCTGGGCTTCCAGGGAGTCGGCTCGTGTCAGAGCCGGAGTCGGAGCAGGAGCAGGGATTGCTGGAGGTGAAGCCGAGGCAGAGGCCGATGGAGACGGGGCCACTGGAGCAAGGACTACCGGAGCAGGAGCCACAGGAGAAGAGGTCGCTGGAGAAGGGGCCGCTGTCTTCTTCTTTTTCTTCGGCCGAGAGCTGGTGGAGGCTCCGGCTGTGGGAACTTTGGGGGGCACGGACGCTGAGTCGGCCGATCGTTCCCTTCGGCGCCTGGTGACCAACGGCTGGTCATCCACATCTATGGGCTCGGGGTCGAAGGCGGGCGCCGCTTTGTCACCGGAAGACACGGGGGGGGGGGGGGGGGGGGGGCTGCCTCTTGTTGGGCCAGCTGGGTGCCGACTCGAGAGTTGAGTTTGACGTCGTCCATGCCGAACCCTTCCTCTAAGGCAGCTGCCAGCATCGTATTTGCTGTAAGGAAACAGGGGTTTAGTTAGCTACAAATATTCGAAAGACAGAGTACGGAACTTACCGAGTGACTGAGGTCGGCGGACCGACGCTTGGCTGAGCCCAAACACGTACAAAATATCTTTGCTTAGCAAATTGACACCGTGGAAGTGTCGGCTCCCGAGTTTGGAGAGAGTCGACTGATAAGAAGGGAGGGATTGATAGTTCTTGGGAAGAGGGGAGAAGGAGGAAGGTCGGATATCCAACGGGTTGGCCCGCTCGGGACTGGGACAAGCTTGATGAAGAAATAATGTTCCTTCCAACCCTTACTGGAAGTTGGAAGTTGGAAGTTTTAAAAGGAAGTCTTGACTCGGGCTTGGAAGAAGAAGTCGCCCGGCTCTTGGTTCTTGGGGTAAAAGAAGTAATAGAAGAACTCGGGCTCGAGGGGGATCTTATACAAAGTAAAGATAACCACCGAGCTGCACATCAGACGGATGACGTTCAGGGCAAGTTGAGATAGGGGAATTTGGAAGAAACGACAAACGGAAGAAATGAATGGGTGGAGAGGAAAACGAAGCCTGGCCTGAAGATGGTCACGGGAGATAGTTATGTAACCAGGAGGGGATGTCTCGGGACGATCGATAGGGTCGGGCAAGTGAAGGCAGAAGTTGTCTAGGATAAGGTAATCGGCTCGGATCTGGTCAAGGTCGTGGTTGTGGAGCTCAGACACCATGGTAGTGTACCAAGGGTCCGAGGGGGAGGATGGAGAGTCCATCTGGCTAAGAAAAGAAAAGGAACAGACCGATTGAGAAAAGGAACTGACCGAGCGAAAAAAGGATCGCCAGAGAAGATGACTGGAGAGCAAATGTCGACGAGTGTTGCTGGAACCCTAGCAGAGCGAGCAGCTGCTGCAGTTTGGTGTCAGAAGTAAAAAAGTACTGGTAAGATCTGCGGAGTAGGAGCCTATATATAAGGCCAAGCGGTCAACCTCAGCCGTGCGATGAGGATCCAGGTGAAAGGCGGGAAAAGACCTGGGCCATTCGATCGAACTCGCGGTCATTCCCGAGGCTCGGCATCACGTGCACACAAATCATTTGCTGAACCCGACGGCAGACGCCTCGTCGCTCGGGAACCAATAGCCAGTGGACACGTAGCTTCGACACTTAAAGCGATAATTAAGAGAAAAGATACGAATCAGCTCGGATCGAGAATAAGGCGGATAAGACGGTTGAAGGGACATTGGCTTGTCAATCGGGCAACTATCTCAGACCGGACTACGAAAGGGTAGGCTACTCAGGTGCGCCAGGCTTGCTCTGAAACAACAGTCCAGTCAGTCGGACTCGACTCGAAGGGGATGCTTATGATCCCAACCTAGCTTATGGATAGCTCAGCCGGGCCAGCCTAGCGCCACGTCTGGGTAGGGTCGAAGTCGCGGCCCCCGGAGTTTCAGGTGAATCAAGGGGCTCAGAGGTCAAGCTGACAGAATTCGGCTTAACCTACTCGAGGACATCGAAGAGCCGATCCTGACTCGGACAATATATGGTCGTCGACGAAGGCTCGGCCCAGGGAGTTCCCGAACCAGGGAACCCTCGGACCACCAACCGCCCGACCCCGGGGTTAGGTCGGGTGAGCTGATATCGGGCGTCCTTTAACTCGGCCACCAGGGCCGACCACCCGACCCAGGGCTAGGTTGGATGGGTTAGTTCTAGGCATCCCCTGGCTCGACCATTCAACCAGAAGACTCGAAAGTGGGCAACTCGGATACAGCTCCGCGACCCCCCGACTCATGGCGTGTCCTGCGTCACTCGGCGATATTACACCCGACCCCGCCGATATCACTCGGGCCAGCCGGTCGACAATCGGTCTCCGGACCAACCCTTCCTTACGCCGCCTCCACTCTAGGACCTCATATGTACGGCCATAATACGGGGGTCAGCGCAAGCCTGACTCATGTATGACACACATCGCGAATATCCCGCTGACTCTATACTACTGTACTATCCGAGCACCCCGCGCCATGCGCACCTTCCGCGGGCCAGGCAGGACGTCGCCGATCGGTGCCCTCCTGTGAGCTGACAAACACCCACTCTCCTGTCTCAGGCGGGTACCAAAAGGTGATTGACATAGATAGGAGTTGTCAGCTCTCCTGGTTATCTAAGCCCCTCCCTTCCTCATTCCGCAGGTATGCCCAATTGTGCTCCCGTCTATTATTTCTTCTGCTTCACTATATTCTTGCGGATACTGACTTGACCGTTGGAGGGTCTGACCGGGGATCTTTCTCGGCGGGTTTGCTAACGGTCATTTTCTCGCAAGTCGGAGCCAGCATATCATCAGCTCGTGGTGCTCGGGAGACCATCTCGCTCTTGGAGATTCCACCTCATTTCATGACAGGATCAAATTTGACGCTAGAATGAAGGGTAATTCAGCCTAATCCGTTACCAGTTATAAAATCATAATCAGTAATTATGAATATTTTTTAACAACTTAAATATATGTTGTCTCAGTTAAAAAAAAATATGATTAACGAGGTTGGATAATATTAAATCTTGAATAATCAGTTCAATCCTACAAAAATTTTTCATCGACTGCTAAAATAAATCGGAAAATATTTACGACGGATGATCCAAGACTTAACATCTCAAAATTCACTTTAATATAAAAAAATTCTTATAAAATATATCATAATTAAAATTAAATCATAAATATATAAAATAATAATTATTAATTAAATCATAAATATATAAAATAATAATTAATCATTCTTTCGTTTCGTTGCATCTTAACTCGACAACGTTTTCTCAACAAAGAAATTATATTTGTTATAATACAATCAATTATTTTAGGATTTAAAACGTGTAAGATTAAATAATAATATCCCCTGATAAAAGATGAAGTGATATGTCTATGTAAATAGATATCGCACTATAAAAAATTTGGATAAATTATAATTGTTGATTGATGTTTTACTTATAAGTTTCACTAAGTCTTATTTAGTCACTAAAGGCAATTATTCATAACCATTATGAAAAACCTCTAAAGGAGAGTTGATGGTTGAAACAAAGATATATCAAAAAATTTTGAAATCCCCAAAGGATTTTTTATTCAAGCCTAGCTAACCATAACTTAAAGTCATATCTCTTAGGTTCATAGAATCCAAAAATTTATCAATCTCAAGAGTACACGTCCATAATAGACCTATAGAGATCATCGATTAGCTTAATACCTCCATATTGAACACGTTCATATATTTAGAGAGTAAATAAATTATGAAAATTTATTTAATTTTAATTGAACAATTTTCGTTCGAATGTTCTCCTCAATATATTCTGGATCAATATAAGATAAATTATAAAAATTATTAATTTAAATAATCATAAATATATAAAAAATTATATATTTAATTTTATCTAAATTTAATTTTTATCCGATAATAACGAATTTTATCTAAATTTTGTTATTTTACAGGGACGGATGAGATGGAAGGTTCACGATTTCAATGAAAAGGCCGCAGGGAGGTGACAGAGTCCGAAATGGTAAGGCGCATGCGGGCGTGCGACACGCGGCGTGCCGTCGAAATCCGGAATGATGAGCGCGTCCCTTCGACGGCCAGGATCCTGACGTCACTCCCCTCCGGAATGCGTCTGCAATCAACCGTACCCGCCCTTCCGTGCGACTCGCTTATTATCATAACCCGAAGCTTAATCTCCATTAACCCTCGCTTTTGAGACATTAATTCGAACAGATGGAGGATCTTAGCAGTTCCCGTCGCAGATCCTGGAAACCCAGGGAGAATCCCGCCATGATTCGGTCCTCCGCAAGAAGTAAAGAAGATCTGCAATCACCAGACGGCACTCGCCTCCGCCATTAAATTTCCCCGCGACCAGGATTCGATCTCATGCAGCACAGTATGAGGCAAATGAATGATTCCTCGTTGCTCTCTCCATCGTCCTCTTCCCTCCAATTCTAGTAATCATCCAGTATCCTCTGTCTCTGTCCTGATCTGTTTCACTCGCTGGGTTGCTTGCCTCCCTGCTTCATAGCTTCTGCCGCCTAGCATGAGCGTTAATGGCCGCAGAGGAAAGAGATGCACACACAGGACAAATTCTAGGCGTGTAGAGGTCGAACAGTGGGATGTGCGAGTTTCCAAGGGATGCTGATGGTCTACACGTGTGGACGACAAAGAAGATCACGATCGCTCCTCTGTTTTCTGCTTTTCGAAGGGGCGGAAAGTACGCGAGAGGGTGACATTGCATTTACGTAGCAGGAAGCAACACCTCAATTCTTCTTCTTCCCTGCCTGCCTTGCTGTCTATATATACGCAGCTTCTTCGCCCTCTCATCCAAGGCAAGAGGAAGAAGGCATAGACAATAAGAACGAGATGGAGGAGGTAACGGTGGCGGAATCGAGGTTCAAGAGAGTGTGCGTCTTCTGCGGCAGCAGCCCCGGGAAGCGGAGCTCGTACCAGGACGCCGCCGTCGAGCTCGGCAGGGAATTGGTGATTCGATATTTATTCGATCAGTTCTCCGTGCAATTAGTTCCTTGTTTGATGCGTTTTAATTTCTCCGATCAGGTAGCGAGGAAGGTGGATCTGGTGTACGGCGGAGGCAGTGTGGGTCTCATGGGGTTGGTCGCCGAAGCCGTTCACTCCGGCGGCGGCCATGTCATCGGGTCAGCAAGAACACAGTAATTTCCTTCGCTTTGAATCCTTAATCGCTTCCCTAAAATTCGTTCCTTTCTCGTCCAGGATCATTCCGCGGACCCTGATGCGCAAGGAGGTAGTCTCAAAATCGAATCTTGCTTCCATTTCTGCATTGTTTCAGTGTCCTGTTTTTGTGGATAGTTGACTGGAGAGCAGAGGTTCGGGGAGGTGAGGTCGGTGGCGAGCATGCACCAGCGCAAGGCGGAAATGGCCCGCCACTCCGACGCCTTCATCGCACTCCCTGGTCGGCCATTTCCTTCCCCTGCCATTAATTGCCTTCTGACCTCATCCTCACCTTCTTCCTCCGTTCCTATCTCCAGGAGGCTACGGAACGCTCGAGGAGCTGCTCGAGACCATCTCCTTCGCTCAGCTCGGCATCCACCGGAAGCCCGTATTCTCTGTCTCCTCCATTGAATTACTCCCCTGAAGCTCAATTACGTGTTCAAAGTTTAATCTTGATCGAAGGTTGGATTGCTCAACGTGGACGGCTACTACGACTCCCTGCTCGCGTTTATCGACAAGGCCGTGGAGGACGGCTTCATCCAGCCTTTCCAGCGCCACCTCTTCGTTTCCGCCGCCAACGCCGTAGATCTCGTCCGAGCGCTCGAGGAATTCGCCCCCGTCGTCGACGCCGTGGTTTCCGAGCTCAGCTGGCAGCAGGAGCAAGTGGGACTCAACTCCACTCTCCAAGCTGAGATCGCCCGGTAGCAACCGTACGATGTGTTCCGATACTCCGATCATGTTTTGTCGAGGGGGAAACAGAATCAAGCGTTCCTCCCGCCATGAATCCTGCTTGTACCCAGCTTTTGCCATGGCAAATACAGTCAATTCGCATGTTCTTGGTAGTACTTAAACGCCTGTCACCATATGTTTGATGAAATGCCGCTGTGAGCCTGGGACGAAGCCATGGCTTCTGATCCATCTACGCTTAAAACTGAATCCCTAATTAATTTACAGATAGACAATCGTCGACTAATGAACCTTGATCCCTGCGTCTTTAGCTCGTCAATGGCGGACGTTAGTTCCCGGGAGTGGTGACGGATGGACGGAGATTCGAGGGTGGGGATCTCTGCAGAAACAGGGAGGGACTGGCTTGTTTGTTGGGGAAGCGCCTAATCTGTTTCGGCATATGTTCATTGGTTGAGAATTGAATTTATTAATGAATAATAGATTTAAATCATATTATAAATATAAATAGTCAATTTTTTGTTATGTTATATCTCTTAAGTAAAAATGATAGAAATTAAATTGAAAGATGAGGATAATAATAATAATAATAATAATAAAAATAAAAAGGAGCGTTTTCTAAAATAATCGTCGTTTGTTTTTAATCAAAAAGGGTCTCGTTCTTTTGTATGAACAATTAACATTGCGATTTCGTTGGTATTATCATAGTTATATTATATAATTGACGTTGTTATTATCCTAATTATCTTAATTTAAGATGTTATAATATGAATTTGGTTGAATAAGATAAATTTTGATAATTATGAAACTCTAATAGTTATATTTAGGGCCGTCAATTTAAATTTGATTTTTTAGATTGATCTATTTTATAAAATAATTAAGTGAATATGATTGAAATTTTATCAATTAATTTAAAGATGGGTCAAGGCGAGATGACTTACTTGGGCTTGCGACTCATGCGGATCGGCTAATGATGGATTTGAGTTAGCTTGTGAAATGAGGGGGGAAAATTATAGATGAGTTACTTTGAAAATTATGATTTAAGAGGCATAGTCAATAAATTAAATAATATATAAATCAGGAAAAATTATGAAAAAAAGTTTAAGTTAGTAATTAATTTACTAAACATAAATTCGAGAATTTATCAAATGACATATATAAATTTTTGGATTCGCCAAAAAGTGCAGGCTATTTTGATGCAGACTATTGTGTTGGAAGAAAAAAATATGAGAGAGGAGAGAAGAAGAAAACTAAATAAAATAACTTGATTTCATTCAATAGAAAGATTTCATATTTATAGACTTAGTGGATAAGCACCAAGTCCAAATATATTGAATCTAGACACTTCCACGAAACTTCATCCTAATCAAATTCTATCTCTATCCATTATTTGTCACATCATCAATCCACTAATTCATCATTATCCATTATTTATTTTGAAACATATTAGTGACACTCCCCCTTGTTTCAAAATTACAAACACCAAAACATGATCTGAAATAAATAAATTTATCTCTGGGAAGTGACTTTGTCAAGATATCCGCCATTTATTCATGCGTGCTGCATTGCTTTAATATAATTTCATTATTTGTGACTAAGTCTCTGTCATTGCAATTGTCGCATTGTTATCACAAAACATAATAGTCGCATCTTTTTGTTGCTGGTGAAGACTTGCAAATAATCTTCTAACCAAAACTTCTTAACATGTTGCTCAAGTTGTTGTTACATATTCTGCTTCTGAAGATGATAAGACAGTAGTAGCTTGCTTCTTTGAACTTCATGAAATTGCTCCTAATCCAAGATTAAAAACACTAGCTGAGGTGCTCTTTCAATCATTCACTGAACTTGCCCAATCACTATTAGTGAATCCGCAAAGATCAAATTTTGAAACTTTAGTGTATCAAATTTCATAATCCATCGTTCCAACAATATAGCGTAAAACCCTTTTAGTTGCTCCAAGATGATGCTTCGTAGGATTTTGCATAAATCTGAAAATTATACTAACAGAAAAAATAATATCAAGTATAGTATGTGTTAAATAAATTAAACCTCCAACCAAACTTCTAAAATTTTTTATATTAGCTTTCTTTGAACCATCTTCCTGTTGCAACTTCTCATTTACATTCATGGGCGTAGAAGCTGAATTACAATTGAGCAAACTGAATCTTTTAAGAAGATCTGTCTCATACTTTCTTTGTGAGATAAAAATCCAATCAACTCCTTGCTTCACTTCAAGACCAAGAAAATAATGCAATATTCTCATATCTGACATCTCAAATTTCTTCATCATATTAGATTTAAAATCAGTCAGCAGAAAATCAGAAGAGCTCATATATATTATATCATCGACATAAAGGTACACAATAAGATAATCATCTCTATCTTGTTTCTTCACATAAAGAGTGAGTTCGTTTTCACTTCTTATGAAATCATGTTGTCGAAAATATTCATCAATCTTGCTATACCATACACGTGGGGCTTGTTTTAACCCATAAAGTGTTTTTCTCAGTTTATACACTTTCGTCTCTTTGCCTTCAATTATAAGGTCTTCCGGTTGAGCTACATACATTTCTTCTTGCAGGTCGCCATTCAAAAATGCAGACTTAATATCAAATTGATAAATAGGCCAATGTAATTGTGCATCTAATGCTAGAATAATTCTCACAGTTTCAAATCTAGTAACCGGAGAGAAAATTTCTTCAAAATCAATACATTGTCATTGTGAATACCTTTTTGCAACAAGTCGAGCCTTATATTTTTGAATGATTCCATCAGCATGGTATTTTATTTTAAACACCCACTTGAGCCCAATCACATTCTTGCCTTCAGGTAGATCCACCATCTCCAATGGTTCATTTTTTTAGATTGCCAATAGCTCTTCATTCATTGCATTTCACCATTCTTCCTTTGTTACTGCTTCTTCAAAAGTTGTAGGATCTGTAACAAAGAGAACAACTTGACATGATGCATAAATTTCTCTCAAGGATCTGATTTTTGCTGGAGGTGATTCATCTGAAGACTCTTGTAAGGAGGATGAGCTGCTACTTGAATTTGATGGTAAAGAAGCTGCTGACACCAAAGGAGATGATTCAACACCTTCAATTGTTGAGGTTCTATTCTCCACTAAAATAGAAACTTGAGTCTCTTCTTTTTGAGGATTCCAATTCCAGCTTGAATCTTCATCAAAATCTATATATCTCCTTATAATCAATTTGCCAGTAAAAGGATTATACAATTGATATGCTTTTGATTGATTGCAATATCAAACAAAGATGCATTTTTCAGATTTTTTGTCAAGTTTATGACGAGATTGAGGATTAATTAAAGCATATGCAATACAACAAAAAATTCTCAAGTGGTTTACCAATAGTTTTCTACCTCGCCATGCTTCGAATGATGTTTGATTCATAACCGCCCTTGTTGGAGAAATATTCAGTAGGAAAACTGATGTTGTCACTGTTTCAACCCAAAATATATTTGGAAGTCTTCTGATATTCAGCAAGCGTCTAACCATCTCTACAACTGTTTGTTTTTTTCGTTCGACTACACCATTTTGCTCCGGTGTTTAAGGTACAGCCAATTCCCTGTGAATACCATACTCATCACAAAATTTATTAAATTCTTTAGATAAGAATTCATCTCTTCGATGTGTACGAAGAGTCTTTATTAAGATACCATTTTGATTCTCCACAAGTGTCTTGAATTTTCGAAAATTTTTAAAAGTCTCTGACTTATCAGCTAGAAAACATAGCCAATTCATTCGACTAAAATCATCAGTATACATTAAGAAATATTTACTACCCCTAAACGATGTAGTTCTCATAGGACCTGTCACGCCCCGAGACCCTGGAGCCGCTGATCCAATATATAATCGGGCAGCACCTCCCCTGTCCGGCGGACAATTTACACATACACACAGATACAAATAGCACAACCACGCAGTTAAATGGCCTCAGACCTCAAATCCATGCAGAAACAACAGATATATGACTATAACTGTCGTAAAACCAAAATACGAACTCACCTGAGCTGCCAGGGGGCAGGAACAAAGCCAAAACCCCACGAAGTCCAACATAGGACTCAAAAGTATAATCCCATCGAATAAAACATGAATACATGTCCAAAACATGGCAATGGAAGCAAAGTACATAATACAGGGTCCATAACCGTAAATCAACATAAAATAAACGAAACAGAGCTCCTCTCGAGCTGGGGACTGGCGGCTAGGGCTCTCCTGGCAGACATCAACCTGAAATTAAGGAAAATAACCACGGTGTGAGTCCAAAGGAACTTTGCGGATACCCAGAATAGATATGCATAAAAAGTTATACTAACAATAAGAGTTCAGCTAATACAGTCTCATATCAACAATAGGAAAAGACTAGCACTGAAAAATACTGAGGTAGATACATACCAGAATCCATCTAACCTGAAAGAGGGTAACAAAATACCAATGGAATACCAATAGACATATAATCTCAGATAATAAGTCTTCAGAATATGCATGTCAAACAAGTGCAGAAATCAAGTGTAGCAAACAATGCACGATGCAAAATATGCACATGGTGCAATGACATGTGTCACCCCTGACACCAGTCAGATCATCGTACACCTGTCATAGGTGACGTCTGAGAGGGTAGAGCTATGACAACTGTACGCACCCTGCTATCACTGCTCCTGAGTGACCGGGTGGACAGGATGCTGGTGGAGACTCCGCTCCTACCCCAAGCAATGGGGGAGTCTAGCTCTCATCTCCTCGTGGCTCAGTACGAGAAGGGATCCCTGGCTGCTACCACGCCCGGGCTCACCCTCCAAATAGTGGCCGAACGGAGCAATACAGGGCAAATACGCACATCCTACGGTATCTACTAACCCATGAGTGGTCGTGTGCGCATATCATGTACCGAAAGACGATAGGCTCAACCATAAGGGAGTCGCTGATCGCCGGCATGCAACAATGCAGAGATGGTGTATGATAGATACACATACCTCCCTCACCAAGTCCTCAGTATACTAAGTCTCAGTCTGAATCTTATAACAAGAAATACAGGTAACTTACAAGGTATACTGGCCGGAAACTACTGATCCCTCAATGTCAAATGCAAGAGATACATCATGATATCTAAGCATATATATAGATATGACAATACCTGAGACTGTATGGAACTAACAGCATAATAACTCAGGGATAAACAACAAGTATCCAGAACCAGCATAATAAACAAGGATAGCGTATAATCTTACTGCTATCTATAACAGTCTATGCATAACAATAAGACAATATCAACAAGATAAGTCAAGGGTACCCGCCTCCAAGAGTAGATATCCGTATCAAACGAGATAGAACCACCCGCCAATATCAGTAATAAAAATCCAAATCAAGTCCCTGTATCAAGGACAGATTTAATTAGCTATTACAAGAATAGTAACTAGCTACTTAATTCCTAATCCATTCTAGGGTTAACCTAATCCGTCCGTTTCCATTTAATTAATCATAATAAAATGGTTAAGCCTTAATTATCCCAAATTATTTATATTAGATTCCAATTAGGTTTTAGAATCCGAATTATCCGTTTCGATTAGTAGGTTTAATCTCAAATTAAACCCAGTGATATCTCCCGAATACTCATCCCACGTAGCTAAGGCTTGAGTTACTACAGCCTAGGGATAATTGCAAAATAAATTGTGAAATATGGTTCATCCCAATCCAAGCTCACGGCAAGCATCATCAATACAATCACAAGAACTACACATCCGACCAAAACCATACACCTCCCCAAATTGAAAACCCAAATGCATCAATCTTACCAAAATACGAAAATTGCACCAAGCCCCCTGTTCAGATCCGGCCAAGAACAGGGACCACGATGAAGTTTCGGAATGTGGTCTTCTCTTTTGAAGAGCCTGCACAACCCCCAGATTCATCCACTGCCCTAATGCAAAAGTTAGAAAGGGGCGATAACAAATCACCGACAACAAAACACGGCAAACCTCAAACATCCAAAGGAAGAGGAACGGAGAAAGGCATGGAAACAAGCCGATTGTAATAGGAAAGATCTTCCCCAATCAAGAGCATCTCGAAGTAGTCGCAGCCATGCCTGACGCCGGTGCCGAATCCAACCTCCGACGATTATACCTCATCAATGACCAGCAACGCAAGGGATACGGTTGGATCTGCAGTTACTCCAGCTCAAGCAAGAAGTGGCCCGGCAACGTCGGCGGGGATGGGCTTCGCGTAGAGAAGGCAGAGGTGTACGCTGCTGCGAGCGAAGGGAGAAGAGGAGTCGGCGAGGTTTAGGCGATGGCTAGGGCACGCGAAGAAGAGAAGAGGTGAGGCGATCGGGCTATGGAGTGGTATGCGGCACAATGGGTTGAGCCCTAGCAGCCCCTTATGTTATGACATTTTGCATTTTAGCCCAACAGTTTACACACAAATCGCAAGTCTGCCCCTAGTTTTAAACCTAATTACATTTTAGTCCTTGTAAATGTTTGTCTTATTAACTTTTGATCTCTAAATTTGTGTCCAAGGACTCGGAAGCCCTGGAACCTATCCGGTAATCCTCCGGAAATTACCGGGACCTAGTCAAACGTGTTGGATTTAACAGGACCACATAAATCAGCGTGAATTAGTTCAAGACATTCTGATACTCTCCATGATTGTCCACATGGAATAGACTTCTTTGTTTGTTTTCTAAGTACACATCCTTTACAAAAACCAAGAGAACTTATTTGGGGTAATTCAAAAACCATACCTTTCTAATTTAAAAGCTGCATTCCTTTGATGTTGAGATGCTCATATCTCAAGTGTCACATCTTTGATGCATTTTCTTCACTAGCAATAAAAGCTTGGTTTCTCATATTAGAGATCTTCAGCGAAGATATCTTATTTTCTGTCATTTGCACTTTAACAATAGACTGCCCAATATCTTTGTTAGAAATAACACAAACTTCATTATCAAATAAAATTACATAGTCGCTTATCATTAATTGTCCAACACTTGACAAATTATGTGCCAAGTTAGGAACAAAATAGACATTGTAAAGTAATTTAATTTTATTCGCTAGTCTCCACAGCAATAATATCTTTGCCTTCGACTTGTATCTGCTTATTATCTCCAAGTCTTACTAGCATCTTCTGTAACTCATCAAGCTTTTTAAATAATGACTGATTGTCTGCCATGTGATTTGAACATTCATTGTTCAAAAATCAAATATCATTTTGAACATCGTTAGAATAAGAATGAACCATAAATAACTTACTTTCCTCATTTTCTTCTTTCACATAATTTACTTGTGAACTATTTCTGTAATTTGCCGTTATATACCCAAATTTTCCTCAATCATAACACTGAATGGAATTTTTATTCCATTTTTATCCCCTTTGAATTGCTTCTCTTGTCCATTAAAATTACTCCTTCCTCTGCCATGTCCTCTACCACGAAAACCTCCTCCTCCACGACCTCTATCAGTGAAGTCTTTTTTTTTCCGGTCTCCCCGTTCACTTGAGAAGCTTGAAATGTCTTTTCTTCATTCTTCTCAGTGGATCTATTTCGCCTTGCCTCATGAGGTTGCAAAGAACCATTAGTTCATCAAAAGAGAAAGTCGAAAGATCTTTAGACTCCTCGATCGCAATTACTATATAATCATATTTAGGAGTCAAACTTCGCAAAACATTCGAAACAATAATTGCATCAATGATCTTTTCTCGATAAGATCTCATTTGACTGACAATAGAAATAACTCTAGATAAAAAATCTTGTAAAGTTTCGTTAACCTTCATAAACAAGGCCTCGAACTCACTTTTGAGGGTCTGGAGTTTCATTGCTATCACTCTGGAAGAGCTTTGGAATTCTTTCTGCAGTATTTCCCATGCTTCTTTGGAAAATGAGACAGTTGCAATTCTTAAGAAAATTGTCTCATGTACTGCTTGTTGAAGGATGAACAGTGCCTTTGAATCTTTCTTCCTGTTCTTCTTTAATTGACCTTCATTAGCATCTTTGTCATCAAAATCTTTCTCTACTAAATCTCAAAGATCTTGAGATTTAAATAGAGTCTTTATTTTGATACTCTAAAATTCATAGCACTCTCCTTTGAAAATGAGAATGAGGGGTTGAGAAATTTCGTTGATTGCCATTGCAAGCAAACTAGGATACATCAAACCAACCTCGCTTTGATACCATTATGTTGGAAGACAAAAATATGGTAGAGGAGAGATACACTTGTGGAAGAGGAGAGAAGAAGAAAACTAAACAAAACAACTTGATTTCATTAACTAGAATGGTTACATATTTATAGACTTAGTGGATAAGCACCAAGTCCAAATTCATTGAATCTAGATCTTCCATGAAACTTCATCCTAATCAGATTCTATCTCTATCCATTTTTTACCACATCATCAATCTACTAACTCATCATTATTCATTATTTATTTTTAAAACATATATTATTAATACTTTGATATTTATCAAAATATTTTTCTCTTTGTTTTCCTCTTTCCTCTTTCCTCTTTCCTCTTTCCTGTCTCTAATGAATACAACTCTCTTTCCTCTCTCATTTTTTATATTCATGCATAAATATTCTATCAGGTCCATATTAGGCATATTATAAACATGATATGTGTCTCACATTAGGGTTTAGAGTCAGTTCTTCCAATAACAGTTTAACATCTTCGGAGAAGCCAAAATAAGTAATGGAGAACACCGTTCAAATCCTTGCAAGTTCAGAAATACACAGGATCTAAAATGGATCCATTATTGGAACTATCTAGGTCCATTTGTGGATATTGGTCAAAATCTAGAGATGGATCTAGACATGTCCAATTGGATTCATTTTAGATCTTATTGATTTTTGAGACTTCAAGGGGTCTAACAATGCTCTCCATTGCATAGTTCAGCTCTCTGAAAGTGTTAAAATGTTATTGGAGGGATAAACTTTAAATCCCAACGTAAGCCCGATATTGAATCATATCAGGCCCACGTTAGGATCCAGAGTCTATTCTTCTAATAACATTTTAACACTTTTGGAGAAGCCGAAATAAGTAATAGAGAACACCATTGGACTGATTACAGTCTTAGAAATTCACAGGACTTAAAATGAGTCCAATTGGGTCTGACTAGGTCTATTAGTGGATTTCGATTGAAACCCACGATGAACCTAGATATGGTCTCCAAAGTTGTTAAAATGTTTTTGAAAAAATCGACTCTAAACCCCAATGTGGACATGATATGATTCTTATTCAGAGCTAATTATTCTAATAACATTTTAACACTTTCGGGGATGCTGAAATAAGCAATGGAGGGTATCTTGGACTTTTTATCGCCTCAGAAATTGATAAGGCCTACAAAGGGTCCAATCCCACCTGTCTAGATCCATTAGTGGGTTTCAATTAAAACTCACTGATAGACCTAGACATGTCCGATTTGACTCATTTTAGATCATGTGGATTTTTGATACTTCAAGGAGTCAAATGGTATCCTTCATTGCTTATTTCAATTTCTTCGAGGTGTTAAAATGTAATAATGTGAATCAGCTCTAAATCCCAATATGGGTCTGATACGAATCATTTTTAGCCTATGTTGGGCCTGACATGGAATTATATCAGGCCGAACACGGGCCTGATATGATTCATATCAAGACTACATTGGGATTACAAGCCGATTCTTTCGATAACATTTTAACACCTCCGAAGATGCCAAAATATGCAATGGAATATATCATTAGACTCGTTGCAGTCAGAAATTCATAAGACCTAAAATGGATCCAATCAGATTTGTCTAGGTTCATCAATGAGTTTTAGTTAAAATCTACTAATAGATCTAGACAGATCTGATTAGACCTATTTCAAGCCCTGTGAATTTCTGAGGCTACGACGAGTCCAATGGTGTCCTCTATTGTTTATTTCGGCTTCTCTTGAGGTATTAAAATATTTGGAAGAATCAACTTTAAATCTTAATGTGAGCCTAATCTGATTCTATATCAGTCCCATATTAAGGTTTACGATTATTTCTTATTATATTTTAACACTTCCAAAGAACCCAAAATAAATAATGGAGGTCACCGTTGGACTCCTTGAAATCTCAAAAATTCACAGGACCTGAAATGAATCCAATCAAACCTATCTAGCTCCATAAGTGGACCTTGACATATCTGATTGGACTCATTTTAAATCCTATGGATTTCTGAGATTTGAAGAAGTTCGACAATGCCCTTGATTGCTTATTTTGGCTTCTCTGAAGGTGTTAAACTATTATTAGATGAATAAGCTCTAACTCTATCATGGGAATGTGAACATGTCATGTTTATATCGGGCCCAACATGGACCTGATATGAATATTTATGTATTCACGCATGCAAAAAGAAAGAAGAAAGAGAAGTGAGAAAAGAAAGAAAAAAAAAAGAAAAAAGTAAGAGAGCAATTTGCTTTATAAATTTTTTATTTTTATTTTTTGAGAAAATAAAAAAAATATTATTTTATTAGCAATTTTCATGTTTTTTTTTTTAAAAAATGGTATCATTTTATGGGAAAACGGAGAATGTCTAAACGTTATTTTTTAAGAAAAGGAAAACATGATTTTCTCATGAAATGAAAATAGAAAATTTATAAGTCAAACGCTCTCTAAGATTTAACAAGTGATAAAACGAGAAGAACATATACTTGAGTGTGTCTTTTAGTAAATATCAAAGTAGTATGAGTTTTTTGGTTAATTCAGAAATTTACATGTGCTTTTTGATAAATTCTTGCATATGAATTATAGAGTGAGTGAACATTTAGATTAGAAAGTTAAAATGAAGCTGCAAATGTTTTACCTATTTTTACATTCTAGAACAAACGAATTTATAAAATTGGATAATCAGTATAACTAGATTTTCAAATCGAATGACAAAGATTCAAGAGTAATTTTAAAAGAAAGGTAAATAAATTGTACATACCAACATATTTGGTTAGATTTAGATTAACTAAATTTTAATTTTTTATACCATTTTTTATTTTTATAATAGTTATGATTTTATAATTATTATAATATGATTTATAAAATTATAATAGTTATAATATGAATGTTGTTAAATAGATGGAGTCCATTTGATTGGTTCGGGATTTAAATTTAAAATAGATCACTCCAAAATTTAAAATCTATAATATGATACTCGAGGATACTAAGAGGTGGCAATAGATAAATGTAAAAATATAACGTATTAATAGAAAATTATAGTAAACATGAATTTTCAACGTGAAACTCAATGTGAATGATGTGATACTTCAATGGTAGCAATCTTCGACGGGTTCACCGTGCCTCGCAGGTTATAGTTTTGTTCGGAGCGACGATCGGAGAGCGTCGTCGGTGTCTAAGCGATAATTGGACATGTACATGAAAAATGTCACGTCATTCATGTTGAATTTCACGCTATAATTTCACGCTCTCCATGGTAGCTCTTTCTTAATACATGTTTTTATTGTATTTGAATTAGAAAAAATTTAAATGTAAAATAATTAACTAATTTGTAATTATATTAAATAAAAGTTTTTAAAATTTGTTCATTCATCCTGATGAATAATAAATAAAAATATTAACGTGGAGGGTGAGCTAGCAAGATGTTAGAAATATATATTTAGTCTATAAATAAATATTCTAGTTAAATAATATGAGATTATAATAAATATATATATATATATATATTAAGAAAAAAAATAAAAATACTTAATTAGTAACTATAAAAAGAATATGATTTATAGCTAATGGATTTAATATTTAATGAGATAAAGAATTGATGGTTAATATTATTGTTCGCTTTCAAAAAATACATATAAAAATGCTAAAGTTATCACACCAGTCACGAGATGATATTTAAAAATTAATTTTATATCTTTTAAAATAAATCAGAATATTATAATTTAGAATATAATATCAATATAATAGAAGCCCTAACATGATATTTTTGCCCCTACACTACATGAACACGTTATCCTCGGACAATAATGATCAGAGTCTCTTTGTGATTTTTCAATTATCCACTCTTAATTTTATCAAATTAATGAATAATTTTCAACAATTTACTTTACTGAATCACATATCTAACTTTATAAAATATTTAAAATATATAAGATAATTTTAAAATTATTGAATTATATATTTATTTTTAATTTTACCAAATGATAATTTTTTTTCTAATCGAATCAATTTATTTTGTATCTCTGAAAAAAAATCAAAGAGACAACTGATTCAGTGGATTATTTTCTAATTAAATTAATTTTAAATAAAATGAATTAATAGATCTAATGATTTAGGAATAATATGAAATTAGTTCAAATATATATATATATATATATATATATATATATATATATATATATGATTCTCGTGATTGTATTCATACTCTCAAATTTCAATTTGACTGAATATATTGAGAGCAACGATTTTTTAAACACGAATTTAATTTTCAAAATTTTTAATTAATGTTTAAAAAAATTACTACTCTCAATATATTAGGTTAAATTGATGTTAAGGGCGTGGATATAATAGGAGAACTAATCATATATATAGAAATTAATTTCATTTCAATCCAAGATCGTTTGATCCATCAACTAATTTTGCCCCGGCAAAACCAGTTGATGGACCAAACGACTTCGGATTGACATGAAATTAATTTTTATATGTACGATTAGTTCTCCTAATTATATCTATGTCTTCAAATATCAATTTAACTCAATATATTAAGAGTAATAATTTTTATATTAAGAATATTAATTTTTTCAACACGAATTAAATTTTTCGAACAATCAAATTTGTATTTAAAAAATTACTGCTCTCAATATATTAGTCAAATTGAAGTTTGAGAGCATGGATATAATCAAGAGAATTAGACGAATACAGAGGAACTAGTTTCATATCAATCCGAAGTCGTTTGTTTCATCAACCATCAATTTGACTAAAGTATATTTAGAGTAGTGATTGACATGAAACTAACTTCTATATTTTAGTCTAATTCTCTTGATTATATCCATACCCTTCACCATCAATTTGACTAAAGTATATTTAGAGTAGTGATTTTTTGAAAATGAATTGGATTTTTCGAACAATCATATTCATGTTCAAAAATTAGTACTATCAATATATTGAGTCAAATTAATATTTGAGGGGTTAGATATAATCAGATGAATTATACTAAAATATAGAAGTTATTTTTATGTTAATCCGAGGTCGTTTGGTCTATCAACCTGTTCGTTTGGTCCATTAGCCGATTTTGGAAAAAAAATCAGTTGATTGACCAAACGACCTCGGATTTATATAAAACTAGCTTCTATATATTCATCTAATTCTCTTAATTATATTCATGCTCTCAAATTTCAATTTAACTTAATATATTGAGAGCAGTGATTTTTTTAAACATGATTTTGATTCTTTAAAAAATTTAATTCATGTTCAAAAAATCACTAATCTCAATATATTGAGTTAAATCGATGACTGAGGGCATGAATATAATAAAAAGAATTAGACTAAAATATAGAAATTAGTTTCATATAATTCTGAGATCGTTTGGTCCATTAATCAATTCATTTGGTCCATCAACTGATTTTAGGCAAAATATGTTGTTGGACCAAACGACCTCGGATTAACATAAAACTATTTCCTATGTATTCATCTAATTCTCTTGATTATATCCATGCTCTCAAACTTCAATTTGAATCAATATATTATGTGAGTAGTGATTTTTCAAACATGAATTTGTTTATTCAAAAAATTTAATTCGTGTTAAAAAATTCACTATTCTCAATATATTGGATTAAATTGATGTTTGAGGACGTAGATATAATCATAAGAATTAACCATACACATAGGAACTAATTTCATGCTAATCTAAAATCGTTTGATCTATCAGCTTATTTTGCCCGAGCAAGTCCCCACGGAATGGACTAATGGCTAGTGTGTGGATATTGCCAACATGAGGACTAGGGGTCAAAATCTGGCAAAGACAGTGTGCCCACCCTCCCCACGCACTAGTCACAGCATCCGGGATAGTAGCCCCTGTGATTTACCTTCTCCGTGTTGGCCCTGGGATGGGTTCGCGAGGGCGTTGAGGGAGAGAGAATCGCCTTTTGCCAACACTTTTTTGCCCGAGCAAAATTGGCTGATGGATCAAACGACCTCGAATTGATATGTTAATTCCTATGTGTATGGTTAGTTCTCCTGATTATATCCACGCCCTCAAATATTAATTTGACTTAAAAGTAGTAATTTTTTTAACACAAATTAAAATTTTCGAACAATCAAATTTGTGTTTCAAAAATCATTGCTCTCAATATATTGAGTCAAATTGAAGTTTGAGGGTATGAATATAATTAGGAGAACTAACCATATACATAGAAATAAATTTCATATCATTCTGAAATCATTTAATTTACTAATCGACTTTATCTAAAATTAATTTTAATTAAAAAAATAAAAAATCAGTCGACTGTTTCACTGTTTTTTTTAGCTTGAGATGTAAGAAAAAAATGGATTTGATTGATGAATTAATCAGTCGATAATTTTCATCAATTGATTAATAAGAATAAAATTAAAAATATATACGTAATTTGATAATTTTAAAATTATTCTATACGATTTGATTATTTTTCAAAATTAGATAGATAGCTAGTAAATTATTATATAATATTTTTAATTAATAATTAACTTAAAAATATTAAATTGATAGGTTTGTAGCTACGGATATTATGAAATTTATTTTAATAACTGATGAAAAGTTGTTGTGAGATTATTTGTTTTTAAATTAATTGACCTAAATTAAATATTTATGTCAATTAAAAAATAATTAAAAAAATTCCTATCAGGGCCATTTTGATATTTTTAAACTTCTGAGTAAATGTTTTTAAAAAATGGTTGGGAGCAGGGGGCATTTGTAAGTTTCCCTGTGATATCCACGTCGGGACCACGCAGCTTCTTCCTATTCAAAGCGGTGAGGCGTTGGCACTCCCAGCTGCTCTGTTTCTGCACGCCCCTAAAGATCCAAATCGACGATCGATCCTGCGACCATGTAGGCTTCCGCCAGATCGAAGACGAAATTGGAAGGCTAACCGAAAGTCTATAGGCGAATCGAAGGGTCTCGGAGTTCGTATGTCTTCCTAAATCCGGTGCTTGTTCATTTCCCTTCGAATTTTCTTTTCGATCCTTCCATTTCATCGGGAATCTTACAATTTCTTCGCAAGGTAATACTTTTAGTGCGATTGAAGTCTTTTGCTAACGCTTGCTAATTTGATTTTGGTTAAAGTGGAAAATTCGTCGTCGTCGGATTGCTGTTTCTAAACTAGGAAAAAAGATATTTGTTCTTGTGGATAAGATCAAACAAATGACTCAGCTTTGTCTTTATCGTGGCCTCTTTCTAAGCTAGGATCATCTGTTTTGGAAGCAATATAATTAGGGATATGATTATCAGTATCCTAGGGTTTTAGCTGGCATGGCAGTCATTGGGGATCTCTTGCAATGTGAATGTTCAGTTTTATTTTTCCTATCTTTTTGCTTGAATTTTGAAGCTTTAGAATTGATTGTAGGACAATCGTTAGGGTAATTTTTCAGGGAGCGTGTTCTTCAAGCCCGCGTTTACGTACTCTTTGTTGATTTCCATTTCATATTTTTACCAAGCAAGTTTTTATAGGCCGTAGAATCCTGGTCCGTCTTTTTCACTGATTTTGTACTCTTGATTATTATAGTTGTTATATCCAATTGCTTGCATCCCTATCGATTGCAGTTTGTGGTGCCGAAGTGCAACAGTTCGTTGGGGTAATTTGTGGAGCTTATTTTTCCATAGTTAATTTAATTTCTGACTTTTGTCTTGCTGCTGATATTTTTCTCTTGGGCAAATGAAGACAATACTGAGTTTCTGTTATATATTTCTTTGTGTGTGTGTGTATATATATTCCACTCAGTTTAATCCTTCAGCAGTGTACCATTGTATAAACAACCTTCCTCCTCAACTCCGACACAGTTTAGGCCGTTTCTTGACACTGCATTTGCTGCTTGGTTATGGTTCAAGACATTGAATGGTTTTGTACTTATTTTATTTTTTCATGTTGTTCAAAGTTCAACCATAGTCTTAGATGGAGTTTAACCCTCTCACACTAGCATACATACCTTTGTAGTATCTTCAGTCTTATCCTAATGCTTATCTATGTTTTTTTAGCTTAATAAAGAGAATGGGTGTCGAAAAACAAAGGAAATTCCTCACAGTTGCACCTTTCAAGTGTGTTTGGTGCGAGGAACTGAGGTTCAGGGAAGCAGGGCGTGGCTGCATAGCCTTTGAAGCATTTGCTCAAAATGATGTCACCTTGGTTTTCAGGGCACAAGCAGGGAGCCAACATTATCATTACAAAATGGATAATAATCCTAACTATACCATCATTTTGGGAAGCCATAGAAATCGAAGGTTAAAGATCGAAGCGAGTGGAAAGACTGTGGTTGATGTTGCTGGAGTAGGTTTGTGTTCCTCTTCAGCATTCCAGAGTTATTGGGATCAGCATATATGATGGCTTGATTAGTATTGGCAAGGGAAATATCCTTTTCAAACCTTATCTTTGAATGGCTTGATTCAGAACTTAAATTTAATGTTCAGTATATTGGTCTTAGTAGCTGGGATAAGCATGTGGGTTACAGAAATATCAGTATACTACCCATGCAATCACATAACAATGCCATTTGGAGCCACATTGACTATAAAGTTTATGAAGGGGAGGATGATGAGTGTGATGTGATGGAGGAATTGAATCACAGCTTAGACAAGCAGGGACTGGTTAACTTTCTGGAGAACTGGGATTTATCTGATCTAATGTTTGTTGTTGGTCCAGAAAGAAAGGTTGTTCCTGCACATAAGGTCATTTTATGTGCTACTGGAGTCTTCTCAGAATTAACTGATGAAAATGTTATAGAACTACCTTTAACATCATATCCTGTTCTGCATGCCTTTCTGGAGTTCATCTATGCTGGACAGACACAGGTCAGTCATACAGGATATTCAGGAAATATATTTTGTATTTTTTTCCTTTTGATAGCATTCTTTGTAGTTTTAATTTTTCCCCCCCTCAATTACCTAGATTTCAGAATGTGAAGTTGGCCCTCTACGGGATTTAAGTGTCCAATTTAAAGTTACAGAATTAGATAAACAATGTGAAGAAATTATGAAGGGTTTTGAGATAAGCAATAAGAGTTTGGATTCTGGCAATACTGTGAAAATCACAAATCTGAGCTCCCACATTCAACAATTCAGTACCTTTCCTCATGAAGTTCCTCTTGATGTGGGAAAGCTAAAACATTTCCTTGATACTGGTGAGCACAGTGATGTAAACCTACATATTGAAGGTCATGGCCTTGTTGCTCAGTCCACCAAACTTGTGCTTAGTCTATGGAGTTCGCCATTTGCAAAGGTATGTTTGTGCTTTTTGACCATTCTCAACAGATAGTTACAACAATTAACCACAGTGAGGTATTCTGTATTCATTCAGCCAATTGAGCATTAACTTATTGGTTACGTATTTATATAGCATTTGAACAAATCAGTTCAATATAAATTAACTGTTTTTGTTTCAGATGTTCACTAATGGAATGGTCGAAACCAGTTCATCAGATATATATTTGAAGGATGTTTCTGCTGAAGCTTTTTTAGTCATGCTTCAGTTTATGTACACTGGGACACTTGACATGGACATATTAGAGACGAGTCCCATTCTAATTCTGCTGCTACTTCTTGCTGACCAATTTGGTGTTACTGTTCTCCAGCAAGAATGCTGCAAACGTGTCATAGAATGTCTTTCAGAGGTACTTTACCCTATCTTTCTTTGCAGTACATTTATTTTGTATATTTATTTTTCCCTTTCAAGTTAGTTTTCAAATGAAGGCAAAAAGAGAGCAGAATATGAAACAAGTTGACGGTTTATTTGAAAATTAAAAGACAATGTGGTAGTTCTAATGTTTCAGATCAACGAAGTTCATTAATTCAGTTATTATTTGGAAACTGGGAAATTGAAGATTATATTTGACCAATAAATTTCACTTTGTGCCGATCAAATGAAATTGTACCTACGACTCATGCTCTTTTGGAACTAATTTACATATATGCAAACCTAGCATATCTAGAACTGGGCTATACTGGGCATGTCTTATTGGCAAAGGTATCAGTGTAGCAATAGCAGTAAGTGCCAGAATCTCTAAAAGATTATTGGACATGTTTGATAGTATATGAATTAAGGACATGGTGTTCAGTCATCATGAAAAGCGAAA
>JAGFNQ010002381.1:367496-432135 GCA_024364735.1 Boesenbergia rotunda | reverse complement strand
ATTCGAACAGATGGAGGATCTTAGCAGTTCCCGTCGCAGATCCTGGGAACCCAGGGAGAATCCCGCCATGATTCGGTCCTCCGCAAGAAGTAAAGAAGATCTGCAATCACCAGACGGCACTCGCCTCCGCCATTAAATTTCCCCGCGACCAGGATTCGATCTCAAGCAGCACAGATTGAGGCAAATGAATGATTCCTCGTTGCTCTCTCCATCGTCCTCTTCCCTCCAATTCTAGTAATCATCCAGTATCCTCTCTCTCTCTCTCTCTCTCTCTCCTGATCTGTTTCACTCGCTGGGTTCAAGGTTCGTAGAATCGCGATCCTACACAGGATCGATTTGGGGTCAGGATCGGATCGGTCAGGATCGGATCGTAAAATCGTACGATCCTATCAAAAACCCTTAAAATGAAAAAATATACAATTTTTATTAACACTATAATAAAAATAATCACGTTTAACTTCAAGAATATTCTATTTATTACAAGATGATCCAATTTAATTGTCAACTTATTAGATAATAGACATCTAAAGACTCATCATTTTAGAAAAAAATATAACATAATATTATTAATCAAAAACTAACTAAAAAATAATTAAATAGATATTTAAATAATCTTAAAACACTAACACTAACGATGTAAAAGATAAAAAAATAATAAAAAAGATTAATAATCTTCTGGGCCTCTGAAAAGGCTTTAAACAATATTTTTTGGGATTCAATCTTAAAACTAACTTGTAGATCTTTGAACGAGTTTCAATTTGATATATTATAGGTCACGTGGTTCAATCCGAGTCAAAAGTTATGACCTCTTAAAGCTTTCATCGATCCTGTTCCGATTCTGTTCCGATCCTGTCCGATCCTATACGATCCTGTCCGATTCTGTCCGATCCTACCGATCCTGCTGCGATCCTGCTACAAAAAACGATTCTGCGCGATTCTGGATCGTTTTCTGCCGTAGGATCGTAGGATCGTACGATCCTACGATCCAGGATCGCGATTCTGCAAACTATGGCTGGGTTGCTTGCCTCCCTGCTTCATAGCTTCTGCCGCCTAGCATGAGCGTTAATGGCCGCAGAGGAAAGAGATGCACACACAGGACAAATTCTAGGCGTGTAGAGGTCGAACAATGGGATGTGCGAGTTTCCAAGGGATGCTGATGGTCTACACGTGTGGACGACAAAGAAGATCACGATCGCTCCTCTGTTTTCTGCTTTTCGAAGGGGCGGAAAGTACGCGAGAGGGTGACATTGCATTTACGTAGCAGGAAGCGACACCTCTCCTTCGTCTTCCCTGCCTGCCTTGCTGGCTATATATACGCAGCTTCTTCGCCCTCTCATCTAAGGCAAGAGGGAGAAGGCATAGAGAATAAGAACGAGATGGAGGAGGTAACGGTGGCGGAATCGAGGTTCAAGAGAGTGTGCGTCTTCTGCGGCAGCAGCCCCGGGAAGCGGAGCTCGTACCAGGACGCCGCCGTCGAGCTCGGCAGGGAACTGGTGATTCGATATTTATTCGATCAGTTCTCCGTGCAATTAGTTCCTTGTTTGATGCGTTTTAATTTCTCCGATCAGGTAGCGAGGAAGGTGGATCTGGTGTACGGCGGAGGCAGTGTGGGTCTCATGGGGTTGGTCGCCGAAGCCGTTCACTCCGGCGGCGGCCATGTCATCGGGTCAGCAAGAACACAGTAATTTCCTTCGCTTTGAATCCTTAATCGCTTCCCTAAAATTCGTTCCTTTCTCGTCCAGGATCATTCCGCGGACCCTGATGCGCAAGGAGGTAGTCTCAAAATCGAATCTTGCTTCCATTTCTGCATTGTTTCAGTGTCTGCTTTTTGTGGATAGTTGACTGGAGAGCAGAGGTTCGGGGAGGTGAGGTCGGTGGCGAGCATGCACCAGCGCAAGGCGGAAATGGCCCGCCACTCCGACGCCTTCATTGCACTCCCTGGTCGGCCATTTCCTTCCCCTGCCATTAATTGCCTTCTGACCTCATCCTCACCTTCTTCCTCCGTTCCAATCTCCAGGCGGCTACGGAACGCTCGAGGAGCTGCTCGAGACCATCTCCTTCGCTCAGCTCGGCATCCACCGGAAGCCCGTATTCTCTGTCTCCTCCATTGAATTACTCCCCTGAAGCTCAATTACGTGTTCAAAGTTTAATCTTGATCGAAGGTTGGATTGCTCAACGTGGACGGCTACTACGACTCCCTGCTCGCGTTTATCGACAAGGCCGTGGAGGACGGCTTCATCCAGCCTTTCCAGCGCCACCTCTTCGTTTCCGCCGCCAACGCCGAAGATCTCGTCCGAGCGCTCGAGGAATTCGCCCCCGTCGACGACGCCGTGGTTTCCGAGCTCAGCTGGCAGCAGGAGCAAGTGGGACTCAACTCCGCTCTCCAAGCTGAGATCGCCCGGTAGCAACCGTACGATGTGTTCCGTTACTCCGATCATGTTTTGTCGAGGAGGAAACAGAATCAAGCGTTCCTCCCCCCATGAATCCTGCTTGTACCCAGCTTTTGCCATGGCAAATACAGTCAATTCGCATGTTCTTGGTAGATCTTAAACGCCTGTTACCATATGTTTGATGAAATGCCGCTGTGAGCCTGGGACGAAGCCATGGCTTCTGATCCATCTACGCTTAAAACTGAATCCCTAATTAATTTAAAGACAGACAATCGTCGATTAAAGAACCTTGATCCCTGCGTCTTTAGCTCGTCAATGGCGGACGTTAGTTCCCGGGAGTGGTGACGGAGGGACGGAGACTCGAGGGTGGGGATCTCTGCAGAAGCAGGGAGGGACTCGCTTGTTTGTTGGGGAAGCGCCTAATCTGTTTCGGCATATGTTCATTGGTTGAGAATTGAATTTATTAATGAATAATAGATTTAAATTATATTATAAATATAAATAGTCAATTTTTTGTTATGTTATATCTCGTAGTAAAAATGATAGAAATTAAAACTGAATGACGAGGAAAATAATAATAATAATACTAAAAATAACAAAAAAGAGCGTTTTCTAAAATAATCGTCGTTTGTTTTTAATCAAAAAGGGTCTCGTTCTTTTGCATGAACAATTAACATTTCGATTTCGTTGGTATTATCATAGTTATATTATATAATTGACGTTGTTATTATCCTAATTATCTTAATTTAAGATGTTATAATATGAATTTGGTTGAATAAGATAAATTTTGATAATTATGAAACTCTAATAGTTGTATTTAGAGCCGTCAATTTAAATTTGATTTTTAGGTTGATCTATTTTGTAAAATAATTAAGTGAATATGATTGAAATTTTATCAATTAATTTGAAGATGGGTCAAGGCGAGATGACTTACTTGGGTTTGCAACTAGATGAATTTGAGTTAGCTTGCGAAAGGAGGGAAAAAAATTATAGATGAGTTACTTTGAAAATTATGATTTAAGAGGCATAGTAAATAAATTAAATAATATATAAATGAGGAAAAATCGTGGAAAAAAGTTTAAGTTAGTAATTAATTTAATAAATATAAATTCGAGAATTTATCAAATGACATATATAAATTTTTGGATTCACCAAAAAATGCAGTCTATTTTGATGGAGACTACTTTGTGTTGGAAGAAAAAAATATGAGAGAGGAGAGACACTTGTGGAAGAGGAGAAAAGAAGAAAACTAAATAAAATAACTTGATTTAATTCAACAGAAAGATTTCATATTTATAGGTTTAGTGGATAAACACCAAGTCCAAATACATTGAATCTAGGTACTTCTACGAAACTTCATCCTAATCAAATTCTATCTCTATCCATTATTTGTCACATCATCAATCCACTAATTCACCATTATTCATTATTTTTTTTTGAAATATATTATTGACACTCTCCCTTGTTTCAAAAATTACAAACACCAAAACATGATTTGAAATAAATAAATTTATCTCTGGGAAGTGACTTTGTCAAGATAACCGTCATTTGTTTATGTGTGCTGCAATGCTCTAATATAATTTCATTATTTGTGACTAAGTCTCGAATAAAGTGTAGACAAATATCAATATGCTTAGTCCTCGCATTGAAAGCTAGATTTTTCTGTCATTGCAATTGTCGCCTTGTTATTACAAAATAATAGTCGCATCTTTTTGTTGCTGGTGAAGACTTGCAAATAATCTTCTAACCAAAATTGCTTGACATGTTGCTGAAGTTGCTGTTACATATTCTGCTTCTAAAGAGGATAAGGTAGTAATAGCTTGCTTCTTTGAACTTCATGAAATTGCTCCTGATCCAAGATTAAGAACACTAGCTGAGGTGTTCTTTCAATCATTCATTGAACTTGGCCAACCACTATCAGTGAATCCATAAAGATCGAATTTTAAAACTTTAGTGTACCAAATTCCATACTCCATCGTTCCAGCAATATAACGTAAAATCCGTTTAGTTGCTCCAAGATGTTTCGTAGGATTTTGCATAAATCTGAAAATTATACCAACAGAAAAAGCAATATCAGGTATAGTATGTGTTAAATAAATTAAACCTCCAACCAAACTTCTAAAATTTTTTACATTAGCTTTCTTTGAACCATCTTCCAGTTGTCAAATTGAAGTTTGAGGGCATGGATATAATCAGGAAAACTAACCATATACATAGAAATAAATTTCATATCATTATGAGATCATTTAATCTATTAATCGATTTTATCTAAAATTAATTTTAATTAAAAAAAATAAAACAGACAACTCATTTTAAAATCAGTCGACTGTTTCACTATTTTTTTAGCTTGAGATGTAGGAAAAAATTGATTCGATTGTTGAATTAATCCGTCGATAATTTTCAACAATTGATTAATAAGGATAAAATTAAAAATAAATATGTGATTTAATAATTTTAAAATTATTCTACGCGATTTGATTATTTTATAAAGTTAGATAGAGTAAATTGTTATATAATATTTTTAATTAATAATTAACTTAAAAATATTAACTTGATAGGTTTGTAGCTACGGATATTATGAAATTTATTTTAATAACTGATGAAAAGTTTTTGGGAGATTATTTTTTAAATTAATTGACCTAAATTAAATATTTATGTCAATTAAAAAATAATAATAAAAATAATTCCTATCAGGGCCATTTTGATATTTTTAAACTTCTGAGTAAATGTTTTTAAAAAATAGTTGGGAGCAGGGGGCATTTGTAAGTTTCCCTGTGATATCCACGTCGGGACCACGCAGCTTCTTCCTATTCAAAGCGGTGTGGCGTTGGCACTCCCAGCTGCTCTGTTTCTCCACGCCCCTACAGATCCAAATCGACGATCGATCCTGCGACCATGTAGGCTTCTGCCAGATCGAAGACGAAATTGGAAGGCTAACCGAAAGTCTATAGGCGAATCGAAGGGTCTCGGAGTTCGTATGTCTTCCTAAATCCGGTGCTTGTTCATTTCCCTTCGATTTTTCTTTTCGATCCTTCCATTTCATCGGGAATCTTACAATTTCTTCGCAAGGTAATACTTTTAGTGCGATTGAAATCTCTTGCTAACGCTTGCTAATTTGATTTTGGTTAAAGTGGAAAATTCGTCGTCGTCAGATTGCTGTTTCTAAACTAGGAAAAAAGATATTTGTTCTTGTGGATAAGATCAAACAAATGACTCAGCTTTGTCTTTATCGTGGCCTCTTTCTAAGCTAGGATCATCTGTTTTGGAAGCAATATAATTAGGGATATGATTATCAGTATCCTAGGGTTTTAGCTGGCATGGCAGTCATTGGGGATCTCTTGCAATGTGAATGTTCAGTTTTATTTTTCCTATCTTTTTGCTTGAATTTTGAAGCTTTAGAATTGATTGTAGGACAATCGTTAGGGTAATTTTTCACGGAGCGTGTTCTTCAAGCCCGCGTTTACGTACTCTTTGTTGATTTCTATTTCATATTTTTACCAAGCAAGTTTTTATAGGCCGTAGAATCCTGGTCCGTCTTTTTCACTGATTCTGTACTCTTGATTATTATAGTTGTTATATCCAATTGCTTGCATCCCTATCGATTGCAGTTTGTGGTGCCGAAGTGCAACAGTTTGTTGGGGTAATTTGTGGAGCTTATTTTTCCATAGTTAATTTAATTTCTGACTTTTGTCTTGCTGCTGATATTTTTCTCTTTGGCAAATGAAGACAATACTGAGTTTCTGTTATATATTTCTTTGTGTGGGTGTATATATATATTCCACTCAGTTTAATCCTTCAGCAGTGTACCATTGTATAAACAACCTTCCTCCTCAACTCCGGCACAGTTTAGGCCGTTTCTTGACACTGAATTTGTTGCTTGGTTATGGTTCAAGACATTGAATGGTTTTGTACTTATTTTATTTTTTCATGTTGTTCAAAGTTCAACCATAGTCTTAGATGGAGTTTAACCCTCTCACACTAGCATACATACCTTTGTAGTATCTTCAGTCTTATCCTAATGCTTATCTATGTTTTTTTAGCTTAATAAAGAGAATGGGTGTCGAAAAACAAAGGAAATTCCTCACAGTTGCACCTTTCAAGTGTGTTTGGTGCGAGGAGCTGAGGTTCAGGGAAGCAGGGCGTGGCTGCATAGCCTTTGAAGCATTTGCTCAAAATGATGTCACCTTGGTTTTCAGGGCACAAGCAGGGAGCCAACATTATCATTACAAAATGGATAATAATCCTAACTATACCATCATTTTGGGAAGCCATAGAAATCGAAGGTTAAAGATCGAAGCGAGTGGAAAGACTGTGGTTGATGTTGCTGGAGTAGGTTTGTGTTCCTCTTCAGCATTCCAGAGTTATTGGATCAGCATATATGATGGCTTGATTAGTATTGGCAAGGGGAAATATCCTTTTCAAAACCTTATCTTTGAATGGCTTGATTCAGAACTTAAATTTAATGTTCAGTATATTGGTCTTAGTAGCTGGGATAAGCATGTGGGTTACAGAAATATCAGTATACTACCCATGCAATCACATAACAATGCCATTTGGAGCCACATTGACTACAAAGTTTATGAAGGGGAGGATGATGAGTGTGATGTGATGGAGGAATTGAATCACAGCTTAGAAAAGCAGGGACTGGTTAACTTTCTGGAGAACTGGGATTTATCTGATCTAATGTTTGTTGTTGGTCCAGAAAGAAAGGTTGTTCCTGCACATAAGGTCATTTTATGTGCTACTGGAGTCTTCTCAGAATTAACTGATGAAAATGTTATAGAACTACCTTTAACATCATATCCTGTTCTGCATGCCTTTCTGGAGTTCATCTATGCTGGACAGACACAGGTCAGTCATACAGGATATTTAGGAAATATATTTTTTATTTTTTTTTCCTTTTGATAACATTCTTTGTAGTTTTAAATTTTTTTCCCCTCAATTTACCTAGATTTCAGAATGTGAAGTTGGCCCTCTACGGGATTTAAGTGTCCAATTTAAAGTTACAGAATTAGATAAACAATGTGAAGAAATTATGAAGGGTTTTGAGATAAGCAATAAGAGTTTGGATTCTGGCAATGCTGTGAAAATCACAAATCTGAGCTCCCACATTCAACAATTCAGTACCTTTCCTCATGAAGTTCCTCTTGATGTGGGAAAGCTAAAACATTTCCTTGATACTGGTGAGCACAGTGATGTAAACCTACATATTGAAGGTCATGGCCTTGTTGCTCAGTCACACAAACTTGTGCTTAGTCTATGGAGTTCGCCATTTGCAAAGGTATGTTTGTGCTTTTGACCATTCTCAACAGATAGTTACAACAATTAAACACAGTGAGGTATTCTGTATTCATTCAGCCAATTGAGCATTAACTTATTGGTTACGTATTTATATAGCATTTGAACAAATCAGCTCAATATAAATTAACTGTTTTTGTTTCAGATGTTCACTAATGGAATGGTCGAAACCAGTTCATCAGATATATATTTGAAGGATGTTTCTGCTGAAGCTTTTTTAGTCATGCTTCAGTTTATGTACACTGGGACACTTGACATAGACATATTAGAGACGAGTCCCATTCTAATTCTGCTGCTACTTCTTGCTGACCAATTTGGTGTTACTGTTCTCCAGCAAGAATGCTGCAAACGTGTCATAGAATGTCTTTCAGAGGTACTTTACCCTATCTTTCTTTGCAGTACATTTATTTTGTATATTTATTTTTCCCTTTCAAGTTAGTTTTCAAATGAAGGCAAAAAGAGAGCAGAATATGAAACAAGTTGGCGGTTTATTTGAAAATCAAAAGACAATGTGGTAGTTCTAATGTTTCAGATCAACTAAGTTCATTAATCCAGTTATTATTTGGAAACTGGGAAATTGAAGATTATATTTGACCAATAAATTTCACTTTGTGCTGATCAAATGAAATTGCACCTACGACTCATGCTCTTTTGGAACTAATTTACATATATGCAAACCTAGCATATCTAGAACTGGGCTATACTGGGCATGTCTTATTGGCAAAGGTATCAGTGTAGCAATAGCAGTAAGTGCCAGAATCTCTAAAAGATTATTGGACATGTTTGATAGTATATGAATTAAGGACATGGTGTTCAGTCATCATGAAAAGCGAAATTTATGGATTTAGTAAAATTGTACCATGGGGTTTCCCTGCTCTATTGTTAAGTTAGTAGTTCAGCAAACATATTTGAGTTGAAGAGTAAATTGTACCATGGGGTTTCCCTGCTCTATAGTGATCATCCTTTTCGGCAGCATCAGCATATGTATCCTAGATTTACATCATGCACCTGTTTGATTCATGTCACATAGCCCAAGGATCTTGGTGGTGTGGGATGTCACCGATGAGGTCAATTCTATTAGCTCACTGCAGAAAATGCAAGATCTTAATCATCTTGTATACATATTATTGTGCAGGGTCGGTGTCTTCCAACTGGAACAAGCTCTTCCTTCAAGACTTATTTCTGTTTTGCAAATTTAATGGACGAGGCCTCAGAAGATTTTGGAGAAATTGCTAGATAATTGTTGAGACTAACCAATCAAAATTTGTTGCAGGATATAGTTTGTACCGTTCTGCAAGCAGTTTCATCAGTCCAATCATATAAGCTGCTTGAAGAAACATGCAAGAGGAACTTTGCAATGCACTTTGATTACTGTACTACTGCGAGCACTGATTTTGTCTTATTTGATGAGGCAACCTTTAGGGATATTCTTCAGGTACGTTATGTTTCATTAGATTAACATGTGTCTTAAGTTCTTAATCTGTTGTCTACTTTAGGTTGCATTCCTTTTTATGTTTTATATTGGATGTCGCCATGGGTTCTCTATTATAAGAGCTTCATTTCTCAATGGTAAAGCAATACTTTGTCAAGACAATCGTCCAAGTGATTATCCTGATCATGACATCATGTAAAGCATCTAGCCATTCTAATAATATCAACTTTTCCATCGTTTTGATCTTTAGCACAATTTATAATGAATCACATTCAATATAGGTTTGACCTAAACTTTGATTATGATTTGAGTTAGCCAAATATTTGTTTATATTGTTAAACTAAGATATCTAGAGTGCTTGGCAGATAGTTTCCTGAAACAACCTTATTGCTGTGAATTTGAACACCATAGGACCCTTCCATTTGTATTGTAAGTTATGGATACATCTTCAATTGTTGTATATCTTACATCGAGTCAGTTGCATTGTTCTGACAGTGGTTAAAAGAGATTCAATTCAATGTAGTGCTCCGAATAGCTAGTCATGGTAAAAAATGATTTGGTTTTTTAATACCTAGAAATTCTTTACTTGAGAAAAATTATAGAAAGGGATCCTTGTCATTTTTTTTTGTAATGCTCTTTTCAGCATGCCGATATGACTGTAACTTCAGAAGACAAGGTTTTGGATGCTATACTACTTTGGTGCACACAAGCATGTGAAGTATGTGGCTGGGCTAGAGTTGATGAACTAATGAGTTCTTCCACACCTGAACAAAGTTTTGGAGACAGGCTTCATTCACTTGAGTCTTTGCTACCATTTGTGCGTTTCCCATTGATGTCGTTGCTTTTACTTGAGAAGGTACGCTCCACCAAGTCGTGAAGAATAAATTTGAATGGTTGTGCTTGTGAGCTATGGGGCTGTTTAATTTCAACGGTACACTATAATATTCGCAGCTGGCAGATAGCAGTCTTAGCAAGCACATTCCTATATTTCATCAGCTGGTGAGTTATTCGTGTGAGTCTACCAGAATTTATTCCATGGTTTTAATTCTCGAAGAAGTTTAATGACTTGATGATTCAAAAGGTGAAAGAAGCGATCACAGGAGTGAAGTTACCAGAACTCAGTCACAAGTGAGTTATCTCATCTAGACCTTGGTGCAACTCCTCTATCAATTAAATTTATGTGGTTTTTGTATCAGTGTGAGATTTCAGCACAGACGATCAAGTTACAAAGAGCTTCAATACATATGTGATGGTGACAGAAATGGTGTAATATATTTTACTGGGACGTCATACGGGAAGCATCCGTGGGTAAATCCTGTTTTAGCTAAGGTGAGTTTTTGTACTCATATTTACGATACGCTACCCGTATCCCTGTATATGTGTACGTCGCCTTGACTCGCTTCTTTATTTAATGTCCCAGAAAGTTACTGTAACAGCCAGCAGCCCTGCTTCTAGGCACACAGACCCAAAGGCATTGGTATCGAGGGCGTATCAGGTAACTTATAGGCACACATAAGTCAATCCTTCGAAGTTGGATCTGCGGTAACGAAGCCGTATACTGGTATTCCATAGGGCACCTCGTTTGCTGGACCTCGGATAGAAGGTGGTCAAAGTTCGTCATGGTGGATGGTAGATATCGGTGAAAATCATCAGGTACTCATGTTCAAAGATCATGCTCCTCTTTCATAACTCGTAAAGTATACTTTTGCACGAAGTTAATACCTATCTTTTGTAGTCTTAATGTTTTTATATTTTGAACTAGTGTTACATGTGTTGAAACACATATAGGAGTAAACACTATAAGAGGGATGTGGCTCCATTGGCACGCTCGATTGATGCCACCACCTTTTTATGCTTCGACTTGTTTCTTACTGGTCTTCAAATTCGATGCAAAAGTTATTCACATGAAAAATTCAAACTTTCGATTATTGTTCGACTCATTGTCTCCCCGCTCTGCCTTCACAGCTGATGTGCAATTATTATAGTGTGAGGCAAGATGGCTCCTCGACGTACATGAGGTCCTGGGCTTTTCAGGTAAACCTTTATCTTCCACTACCTCTAACTCGATATTTTCGTTCGGGTAAATGCAAAGGCGAAATCACCGACTAATGTTTCACCAGGGATCCATGGATGGTGAAAACTGGACTAATCTAAGAGTTCACGACGACGACCAAACAATTTGCCGATCTGGCCAGTTTGCATCATGGCCAATAACTGGTTCTATGGCACTGCTTCCATTTAGGTTCTTTCGAGTCATTTTAAGGGGCCCTTCATCAGGTGATTCCAACGTTTGGAACCTCTGCATGTGCTTCATTGAGTTGTATGGCTATTTCATCTGAAGAGAGCAGATTTGGATCATCACGTCAATCTGAATTATGTATGAAGGGGACAGATGGTTTTGACGGATGGATGGATGAATGAATAAGATAAGTTTCTCTGTTTGATCAATAGTAGCTTTGTTTGTGCATAATATTATTCACTAGGTTGTTGTGGTATCAGTATGTAAATAGTTCTTACAAAGTCAATAAGCTACTATTAAATAATGATGTTAAAAATAGTGTAGGCTGTGGATGAATAATCTTAAATTTCTGTATTTGATCGATCACACTGTTGTGCATAACATTATATTCACTAGGTTATGGTATGTATAGGTCTTACGAAGTCTTAAAAATGGTGTAGGAAAAAACAAATAGGCGTAATTTTAATTAGAAAATTTGAATTTCATATTTGGTAATTTTCACGAGTAAATTTTATATTTCATGCGGTAAAAATTTATTTATGTTCATTTAATATATATAAAATTAATTAAATAAATAAATTTGAATAATTTGTTAAATTAAATGAATAAGTTGAACATGTGTTTTACGGTTTAGGAAGAGAGATGATGCTTTCACTTTTAACCATTTGGTGGTAGGTTATAAATTGATTTTGTAATTTATTTTCTTTCAGCTCATCTAAGAGGGAGTATTTACTACAACGAACAGACATTGTGAATTGTTCATGAATAATCTTGATGAATTTATTATAATTATAGAGATTATGAATGATTTGTGAATAATATTCATGAATAAAATTTATAAATTATATTCATTAATAAACTCTTATTAATATGATAAATAAATAAATTTTAAAAATAAATAAATAAATTTCTATTATCAAGTTGAAAAACGAACTAAACATACTTCAATCTCAATAACGAACCAAATAAATTTTAAAATATAAAAATTTTAAACAATTAAATAAATTTAAATTGAGAATTTAATAACCAAATTCAAATCAAACTTAACCAAACTCAAGTTATAAGAAAGAAACAAAGCCAAACTTAAATATTCATATCAATATCTTAATTCATTTTAGTACCTTTATCCGAATTGACTATCTTATCAAATAAATTTGAATACCACAGTTTGACTCGAGCTCTAGGAATAAATGCATAGGAAAAAAGATTACCGTTATTGCAAAATTATAGGGATAGAAACTCACTATCTAATTATCTCAATGTGTAAGTTAATATGTAGTTAGATTTTGCAAATTAACTTTCATAAGTTGTTTTAAGAGGTAAGGCGAAGATGGATTTTTAAGTTCCAAAGGAAGCTTTGCAAAAGTATCCTTTTATAAACCTTGAAAAAGAAAAATCTAATTTAAAAGTAATTTTGAAAAAAAAATAAAAGCTATAAGAAACTAAATGTTTTATATAAATTGAAAATTCTATATAAATAAAAAACTGTCAAAAATTTAAAAATCTATATAAATATTATAACAGATTTATTAATTAACCCTAAGTAATCCTCTGTGATTTGTGGTCTTGGTGAGGTGTTGTGAATTGTGATGTTTGGATTCTCTTTGTGCTATGCGATTAAAAAATCGTGTCCATTCATCTTGCAGTTCATAGTTGATCCTGTCGACGAGCGAAGACCGATTTTCGACCGATTGACTCGATCTAACTAAGATGACCCGATCTGCCGTTACACGGGGGTCGGACTCGGCCCGAATAGGAATAAGACCCTAAGCACTCGGCTCGGACCAAAATGAGACTCACAAAGTTGTGGTGTGGTTGCAAAATGGCAGCAATCCTCTCTACAGAGCCATATGAGAGATTTATATAGGGGAGAGGTAACTCTCTGCTGTGTCAGGATTGACAAATCTCATTAAGGGAGAGTCAGTTGACAGATGGTGATAGTGACAGCCGCATTAATGCTGTGAGACTGTCATAGCCGCCTGACACCTTGCCTAATATATCTGTGAGACTGTCATAGCCGCCTGACACCCTGCCTAACATATCTCTTCTGTCCCTCCTTAACTATCGGCGGCTCTGCCAGGCAATGATTATGTCGGGGGGATTGTCTTCTGAATATTTAATAAGAAAGACTCATAATTGTTCGGTCGTCCCCGTGTGATCACGAGGACCTGGCCTCGGACAATAGACTTTGAGGGGTCGACCTCGGGTGACCGACCCCGAGTGTCCCGACCTCAGATGACCGTCCTCGAGTGTCCCGACCTCGGATGACCGTCCTCGAGTGTCCCGACCTTGGGTGACTGACCTCAGGTGACCGATTCCGAACGTCCCGACCTCGGATGATCTCCCGACCTCGGATGACCGACCCCGAGTGTCCCGACCTCGGATGACCGACCCCGAGTGTCCCGACCTTGGGTGACCCTTGGCCTGACCTATTCACTACCGGTTTAGATCGGCAATCGAACCCGACCAAGCTCCTGATCCTTCTAAAAATTATACGCCCGGATCAATAGTGAACTCGTTGTGATTAGATTTTATTAGGGTTTGAACCAGTTCATTTTGGTGATTTATCGTCCCCGTTACTCGCTTTCGGAACAGAACCAATACTTCAACGGTTTGAAACTGTCAGCCGGTGGGATCTAGAGATGAAAAAAATATTAAAAATTTTGATACGTCGTACCTACTATATCGATATGCACTAAAATATCGATATTAAAAATATGCTAAATATTTCAATATAATATTATACCGTATCAAATTTTTTGATATCAATATTAGATTTAATATTTTTTTGATATTTTAGTATATACTGACTATTAAACAAATTTTCTTATAAATTAATTAATTTTCTAATTATGGCTAAAAGTTTTGTATTGAATTTTAGAATTTAGGATTCTATGTTTTTGCTATTTCCTTAGAAGATAGCTACTATTTATATTCTCTTTATTATTTTGTTATTTGCTCTCGGAGCTATGGTGCAGTGGTAGGGCGACTAGTCGTTATCTCAGATATCTATGATTCAATCCCTAGCTACGACATATTTACAGAAATTTTTCTTCCAAATGTGACGTGAACCGCGAGACGTTGGATTTCTAGACCGTCCACCGCGGGGGCTTCTCGATTTATTCTGGTCACCGGTGGAAAATTTCCGTAAGGTCAGATCGATCATCCCAAATTCTTCTGCTATCTGGTCCAACATTTATTATTTTGTTATTTTTGCTTCCATAATTAAAATGATTTATTCTAATTAGTGAACATTAGATAAACATAATTTTTTTATATACATAATTTTAGTATAGACTGTATATACCGTATCAAAAATTTCAATAAACTATTAACAATATAAAATTTATGCCATTTCGAAAATCAAGTATATTAAAATTTTGATATATTAAATTTTAGGTACAGTATTAATATAATTTTGTTATACCAAAATTTTTTATTAGGTATATAGTTTCATATGAAAAATTAAATTTACAATACTAAATCAACCCTAGACATACGTCATAACTGTTACTAATTTAGAAGACAAACATATTAATCTACTTAAAATGTTTCATTTCTAATAAATTTAGAGATAAAAAAATGAAAGAGAGTAAAAAAAAAAACATATACAGTATATATTAAAATAAAAAGTTATGGGTTCATTCAAATTAAACCAAATCAAAACTAATTTCAAATGACACACAATTTATATTATGAATTTAATTATTTAATAAAATCAATGAATAAACCAACCTGGGAGGTAATTAGCATCCATTTGCATGCAAGGTTAATGAATCCAATGCAAAAGTAAAACTAATACAAATATATAGAAAAAAAACATGGATCAACCTCTAATAAAATCTAAATGTCATTTCCTATACATTTTAGTTAAATTTACAAACAATATATTGTCTAATTAACATACATATAATTAGCAAGGAAAAAAAAGGAAAAAGTGTCAATACTTTATTAAGAAGTAAATAGAGGTGAGAAAAATATTGAAAATTTTAGGGGGCATTTAATTTATGTCATTTTTCATTTTTATTTTTCAAAAAATCGTATTTTTTAATTTTATGGAAAATGACTTTTTTTTCATTCTTCAATTTTTCAAAAAACGCTATGTTTTTTTTCTGGAAAACAAAGCTGGAAAATACAAACCAAATATGTTTTCCAGAAAATCACATTTTCTACGGAAAATGAAAATGAAAAACAGACTGAAAAATGCAAACCAAACGCCGCCTTAGTATACCACACATATTATATTGACATATATCAAATATATCAATATTAACAGTATATTAAAAAAATTTCGATATCGATATAAAATTTAATATTTTTTGATATTTTGGTATATGCTGAAATACTGAACAAATTGTCTTATAAATTATTTATTTTTCTAGTTAGAACCTGAAAGTCTTGTATTGTATACAACTAAATCAACTGGCTAACTTAATAGGAAAACCAATTTCATCTTGACCTAATGCAAATTACAAGCACTTTATTTTGTAATCAAGATGTTAATTGTCATGCCCGCGTAGCATAGTCGAGTTGATTATCACATATTAAATTTGTAAAAATACTTTAATCATGGGCAATTGATGTCTTATTGTTATGGACAGGGAATTGCATGTGGCTTCTGGATTGGTTGCCTGGTTTTTGGCATCAAAGTGATTTCCCATAAGTTAGCAAATCATACTTCTCGACTATGTTTTGGTCTTGTTGTGGAGTAATTAGAAAATATTATTTCTTTGATCGGATTTGTATACAATTTAGAATGATATGTTTTTATTGTTATTTAAGAAGATAAAAATTATCCATACTTCTCTTTATCGTTTTGTTGTTGTTTTTATTCTTAATTAAGATGGTTATTATTTAATTAGTAGACAATTGAGCATATATATATATATATATATATATATATATATATATATATATATATATAAAATTTCTGATATATCAAAATTTTTGATATGAATGATATAGAATTTATATCATACCAAAAATCCGATATACCGAAATTTTAATATATCAAATTTTAAATACGATATCGATATATATTTTTCTTATATTAAAATTTTCAATACAATATATGATTTCATATAAAAATTTTAATATACCATACTGGACACCCTAGTCGTGTCGAAAAAGTCTTAATTTTTGAGCTTAATCTTAAGAGGTGGTTATAATTTACGATTTGGAACCATAGATTATGATTCCATTTATAGTTCACAACCATTAAAAATTATTATTTATATTTATTTTTTAAATATTAAAAAAATTATTTAAATGATTTACCTATCCACTCGGGGCAGGAAATTAAAACCCCGATAGTTTGTAATTCGTTCTATACTAAAGTCTTCTATTTCACCTTCTAAAAGTTAAATTGCAAAGTTATATTCCTTTTCGTTTTTACAACGTAACTTATCATATTTTTTTTTTCTAATACTAATATTGTTATATGTCAATGTGATAAGGTATACATATAGCATAGATTATATTTTTTTATTAATTTTGTATGTTCTATAATAACCTTCACTGTATATAATTTTATTATAGAATAAAATATTCCTTAATAAATTATTATTAAATATAAATGATGCCTATAAACTCAACAAATTAGGTATTGAAGGGATAAAATAAAAAAAAAGTCAATAAGCAACCTATTAAGAGAGTTAAATGGGATCTGCAAATTTAAAGGTGAAATAGTTTCACATCAAATATTTTAAGATAAATAAATAGAAAATTTAACTTATTCCACAATATGATTAATTGAGCGACTCTAATTAAGAAATTAAAATTTTGTAAACAAAATTAGATGAACCAGCGGTTGAACTGGTGATTCATTAAGCTACCAGTAGATGGGCCGATGAGGGAGATTTACTGCCGACCAGGAGAAGCCCACACGCCCAGCATCGCCGACGAAGAGAAGAAGAGGAATTTGATCACGAGCGACCGGGGGGGGGGGGGGGGATGCCCTAGTTATAACTCAGCTTTCCGACGGAATCTCTATTCCGTCGATAAATACACTCCACGTGGTCAAGTGAACAGGTGGCAATATCAAATTTTTTGATGAAATAATAATTCCGTAAGTAATTACCTCCACGTGGTCTCGTTAAAAGATATCAACTCCCAATGTTTTTGACAAAAAACGTTTTCGTCGATAATTACCGACGAAATTATATTTCCGTCGATAATTACCATAAGTCACGCGGTCACGCAACTAATTACCAACAAAAAAACAGACGACAAATTCTAAACTTTCCGACAATCTCTGTTCAGTCAGTAATTACCGATGGAACAGAGATTCCGTTGGTACTTACCGATGAGATTTAATTACCGTCGATAATTTCATCGAAAAAAATAGCATCTCTTATAGTGTATCAACAACGAATAATCAATCCGTTGACCTGCTTAAAATTCCAAGTCGGCTCCTACTCAAATCCTGCTCGTGGGCAGCGTATTGATTTCTGGATTTTATTTAGTGCTATATAAAATTAGAGCTATGATAGGGAGAGTGAAAATAAGAGAATGAATGATGTAGTATTTGAGGAGGCGCTTGGTATACATTCAACAATGGGAATGGTAATGAATTTGATTGAGAGGTTTATGGATTTAATGATAACCTAATGAGGACTGGACTATAAAATCAGGGATATCATATTCATATTTTGATTCTAATTCCGATATACCAAATATCATCAATGGGAATGAAATAGATTTCATTCCCATTCCTACCTTCTAAACCCGCTTACCAAGCGCCCCCTGAGTGAATGACGTGATACTTTACATGCACACGTCCGATTATCGCTTGGACACCATCGGCGGCCAAAGGCCGCCGCCTTGAATCAAACTATATCCTGGGGGGCACGATCAACCCGTCGAAGATCGCTGCATGTAAAATGTCACGTCATTCACTCTATCATTCACTCTTTCATTTTTATTCTCCCTATCATTTTTCATAAAATTATATCTATAAACAAACTGTTAGTCAAAGAAGAATACAAACATTTTGAACGAAAATTACTCACTTTAAAAATAGTAGAAGTTATTTTTTTGAAAGCTCTTTTCCTTGATCGCTAAAAATTCTTCGCTCTCCACCCTCCTCCACAAGTAATTCTCTTTCCTCCTCCAGCCTTTTCGATATGGGAAAAATATCTCCATAATTTATCTATCTATATTCTCCGACAATGATATTAAACCATTCAAGATAAACGATATCACATCTTACTCTGATATGACCCATGAGCCCTTTCATATCATGAACTAAACTAATGACATAGCCCAACCGACATCGCTTCCTACTTGCCCAAAAAAATTTGACTTGCTTAAACCACTCAATGTGCCAATGCTGTCAAATGACTCGACCTACCTAAACTGACCAATTAACTTGAACCATCTAAAGACATACCATACTCACCAGACTGACCGACCTGTTTAAACCACCCAACGCCAACCACTTTAGCCAGCTCGACTAGCCAAGTTCGATCAATTCGCTTAGCTCGCCTGACTCAATTTAAACACCCATCTCACTTAGCTTGGACCGTCCGACTTGGCCTATTTAGGTCGCCCAAACCAACCAAAACTCCTGGCTGACTTGATCCACCCTATATGGCCTGATCTAGTCTGTATACAAAGCTAATGCCACTGAAATTAACCTGCACTCTTTGATTGACCAAATCAATTGGACTGGTGCCAGCTCTCCTTGACCTAGAGAAAGGAAAGATGCCTTCCTTTCATGCATCAGAACAATACTCTTCTTAATAAATACAATAACAATCAAATTATCCCACTAGATCAAGTTGATTTACAACTATTTTACATGAATGAACCTGAGTTTAGTTACTCATTTTATCAATTCAATAAAGAACAAACATATTCTCCAACACATATTAAAGTAAGAGGAAGCATGGATTATTTTGTTTCTTTTTACCTAAAACAAATTAACATTTGGAAAAGAAAAAGGAATGCACTGCAAGCATTTAACCCTAAAGAAAATTACAAGACAATATAGTTAAATGGGAATCAAATTGAGAGAATGTCAAACAATGTGCTATGGGCATATTAATCTTCTTGGCTTTTCTACTAAAGATTATGTAAAGAAGAGCTTGTTGTCTTGAGGTTCGCCCGATATGCATGTTGGACTACAAGGCTCTATGGAAACCCTGAGAAGTTTGATAAGCACATCTTAACTTGCACCTACTTAGAATGTACTTGGATTTGGTTTCATGATCTTTGCAAACCAAAATTATAATTCCACAACTTTGGAATTTCATAACACAGGCAAGTAATACACAACTAATTTCTTGTCACTTGAATTGATGGATAATAAAATTATAAACAGCTCAAACTAAATTATTCTAATTTCAATTGAAAAAAGGAGAGGAATTATGGCATCAGATCCATATAAGTGATCCAATAACTAATCCAGAACATCAAGGGCATATGGCTTGCTTCTGACGATATAATTAAATAATAATAACACTTAAAGTTCATTTGATTACCATAAGAACTCCATATTACAGTTTAATTCTAACTTCCAAGGTATGTATGAAATGGCCTACATAATCTTCTTGTGATAACCTGGTTATAACATATCGTTAAAGAATTGCCGCCTTTTATTCAAATTGAGTTTGCCAGGATAACAAAAGAAAGATATACATTACTACTCCATTACTAGAGAAAACAAAAACCATCCTGTATTGTTTAATGCTATTGTTTACTAGATGGAACTTTATAAAATCAAATTTTCCATTTTATGTGTGATGATTATCTTGAATCAATGTCAGATTTCATTGTATAACATGCTGATTACAGACGATATAGTAGAACTGGTTATTGATTTTTCTGCCAAAGTAAACATTCATATCCTACTTTTAGGAACAGAGAATTAAGAGGAAAAGAAAGAAAAAAGTAATATCCCATGAAAAACAAGGAATTGAAATCTTCTATATAGAGAAAATAAGGGGTTTGTTCCATTTTCTATTTTCATTTTCCAGAAAATCACATTTTCTTATTTTCTGGAAAATGACTTTATTTCATTCTCTAGTTTTTCAGAAAACGCTATATCTTTTTCTAGAAAACAAAGTTGAAAAATACAAACCAAACACGTTTTCTAGAAAACCGCATTTTCTATCGAAAATGAAAATGGAAAACAAGCATACCAAACACCCCCCTAAGATTCTCAACAATCATATCAACCAAATTCCTCACCTTTATCAATTAGGAGGGATGGTACTGGAACAAAATTTTATATATGAAAGATTTTATTTTGTAATAGAGCTACAAAACTCACATCTCGGTATGGATTGGTAGCCTGAAGTTACCTTTGATTGGTATAAATTTACAACAGAGGTGGTCCAAACTTCAATCGATTCAGCTGATCCATCGTCTTATCAAGTTCTCTGGCAAAGCACAAACTTAAAGGTTAACCACTAGGAAGCTGTGAGAAAACAAGAAACATGTTTCGAGATACAAAGCTAACATAGCATAACAAATGAAAACACTTCGATAACTGAAGCATCTAATCAATTGGTGTATGATCTCTTAAGGTCAAATGTATACCCGAGTGGCAATATCAGTATCGGCGTCGAAAATTCAGAAAAAATTAAGTGTTACACGTATTAGATCTGTGGGATAGGTGAGATCAAAAATAAAAATTCAAAAATAATCAGAAGAAATTGAAAAGAACAAAATAAGAATATTTACTCACTAAAATTTATGCATCTATATTTAATTAAATACAAATAAAAAAAAATATTTTGACAATATTATTTAAACTATTGATTAATTATTAATCAACCATTCGTAAGTAATTAACTTACAAATTATAAATAATAATTAAAGTTATAACTTAAGTTAACTGTTAATCTATAGTTTTATTAATTATATAAAATTAATTAAGTTTAGTTAACTATTACCTAAGTTAATAGATAATTAACATCATTAATTAAAAATTATTTACTAATTATCTAAATTAAATACCAGATTAAAAAGTGGGAGATGGATCGTGTCACACATAATCATAAATCGCCTCAAGGAGCTCTCTTCCTCTCAAATGCTTGCTTGAAATTTCAGATAAAACTCTAGATCTATCTTTCTATCAATTGGAGGGGTGTTCGAGATATCTAGAAACGAGATCAACATCTGTTGATCCTAATCCAACTCGGCTGATCCAGATTGGGATCAGCCAATGTTGCCAACCATGGTATACTCATCACTAATAAATAAGAATCATTAAAAGGGGGAAATGGAAATGCTCATACAACATCATTCTTACATTCAACTTTACTGGATTTACTTGTCTAGTTATGGATTCTATCAGCAATCGATATTAACTTTTCTCATTTTATGTGAAGTAAAATTCTTCCCCCAATGGAATCTGAATTATGTAGAATTCATCTCTACCATTGATTTCCTCTCTGCTGTTTCTATATTACCCCAAATTGTGACCCATAAATGCTCAGTTGGTCATACAACAACCTCATATAACTTTCCATTTTAATCTACATGTTATTTTTTTTATTATGAAAGATGAATTTTAGGTGATATCTCCAGCTATTCTACCATCTATTTAGGAAGAAGAAGACAGATTGGTCTTATTTGCTAGAACTCAGGTTGGTGATGATGATATAATTTCCTCTTGAAAAAAGAGACCAGCATCAAATCTTGATGTAGGGACGTGGTTTTTCTGTCTTTGAATAACAAGAGGTGGAGAACTCAGTTATTCATATTAGTATCAATATCAGAATTAGATTATCAACGTATCAAAGATTCCGAAGTATCAGATTGGTAGGATCAACAAAACCCTAAATCAAAGAGAGAAAGTTATAATGCATTTATTTTATTATTTTATATAAAAGACATTTTAAAATTTAAAGAAGAATACTATGTGTTATTACACATAAAATTAAATAGAATGTACAAATAATATTATATTTATTAATATAATCTTGATGTGATAATAACAAGTTATTATAACTATTAACTAATAAAAAATCATGTTCTTAATTCAATAACACCAGATTTAGAGTATATATTTTTTTTCAATAAAAGTCATTATTTAATATTCCATTCTGCAGTGTGTAGACGGATCCTTGATTACATTTGGATAATTTTAGTTGAAGGAAAGGGAATTTTAGGATTATTAGGGAGCGTTTGGTTTGCTCCATTTTTTATTTTCATTTTCCAAAAAATCACATTTTCTCATTTTTTAGGAACATACTTTATTTCATTCTCTAGTTTTCCAGAAAACGCTATATCTTTTTCTGGAAAACAAGTTTAGAAAATGCAAATCAAACATGTTTTTTGAAAAATCGCATTTTCGGTGGAAAATGAAAATGAAAAATAAGCGTACCAAACACAGCCTTATTGATCTAGAGAGATGTGTTCTCTCTCAATTATATCCTCTTTTGAACAAATGTGGGTAAAAGAAAGATGGGCGAGGGATCAATTCTAGTAATTAGTAAGTGATGTGATTGAGTGATCCTAGAGATCATGACAAATATCTAGCTTTAGAGCAAGAGAGAGATGAGTGAGGGATCAGTTCTTGTAAGGGATGCCAAGGGTGAATTAATGACACTTGAGCTCATGGTAAATCTCTAGCTGTGGCAAGACTAAGCAATTTATAAAAGCAATTAAAAATTACTCCTACCAATTCGAGTCATCTAGGAATTAAACAGGGATAAGAAAGAAGGCTTTTCAAAGACATCCCAATTTGACAAATTTTTAACTTGATTGTATCCATTCTGTATCTCAATTTGATCAAATTTCATTTATTTTCTAATGGAGTCCAACTAATTCTTGCTAGCACCAAAAATTGTGAAGAAGTAAAATTAAAGTTGAAAATTGAAAATTCCCATTGTTTATGGTCAATCTGAGTAATTCTTGTCAATCTATACCTGATTATTTAAGACTCCTAGCCTCCTAGACTACATGGAATGTGGATTTCGTTCCACTATAGTCAGGTAAGAATAAGAATTCCAAAAAATTTGAATCACAAGACGATTAGAGGAAAATATAAAGTTGATAGACTTTGGAGGAACTTGATATATCAAACGTAGAATGGAATCCACATCATGTTGAAACATTCAAACTTTCAATGGGCATAAAGTGTTTGGTGCATTAGTATACAAAAAACAAAATAGTCATGCAGGGCACTTTACAAACCTTGCAAAAGCAAATTCCAACCAAGATGAGCACCATGTAGGCATGTAGTGCATTGAAGTCGGTTTCATAAGTGTTTCCTTCTAAGTCAGAAAAAGAGCTTCCAAGAATTCATCAATATATGCAAGACATGGCCAATGATCAGTTCTTATTCGTACCAAGGTGGACGAATGACGTACTTCCATCTGGAAAAGGAGATGAAACCTGGGTGGTAGGAATATAATAATAAAGAAAGTACCAATTGTTTGTTTACTGATAGATGAACGGGTCTGTGCAATATCCTCATCCTCAAGATATGGGAGCTGAAGAGGTACATTTTCAGAATATGGCACCAGAGCAGTAATATCATTGGCAACAGAACACTCAGAATCATTTTCACAGATGATATCTTTAATGATTCCATTACCCCTCACTATACTCACTAGTGGGTCACCAACAACACCCACAACATATGGAGCTAAGTGTTGCTCAATATTCTTAACCAAAGAATCCAGATGGGTTTCCAGAAGTTTCACAGACCGTGTGCCATGAATTGCTGCAGCCCCTTTTCCTCCACTAAGAGGAAAGATCTCCCGTCCTGTATTTTCAGAATTACCACAGGCTTCCCACAATGCCTGAAACAGATTATACATATATTTGGGCATCTCACACTCTTCAATATCAGGTGGCATGCTAACTTTAAGAAACATGTCTTCAATGCCAACTGGAATACTTTGGAGCCTACCTGAGATAATTTGCCCATTTTCTGCATTTGCCTTTACAGTAACATCAATAAGACCTGGCGTTGGTTCTCTGGGTTCCAGTTCTACTACTACTGAAGCATGGTAAATTGGTTTCTCCTCAGAATTTCTACTCACAGGTACAATATCCAGTTTATTTCTCAAAGGTTCACCAAGAAGAAATGGTATGCGACAAGGTGGAATTGAACCATATGATGATGACGAAAATGTGACAGTAGTTGCATACATAGCAGGCAAGGTATCCACATCTTCTGAATCAAATGTAGATGAAGCATCTCCCCAAATATGGTTAAATGCTTCAGAATCAAATCTCAATATGCAAGGTATTCTAACCTTGAATGCAGACATGTGCCGGTAGTCAGGAATGCACGAGAAGTACTTCCTTAGGACTCCTAAAATCTCAGCGACCTTTGAATCCGTCACTCTGAATGGCTCCTTGCTCGTACTGATTGTCTCAAAGTTTTTTTCATTCTCCATATCTGCTTGGCGAGAAGGCAAAACACTGATGTCATTAATACCAACAGTTCTATTTGTTTCAGCATTATCCTCGACACTTGGTTTTAGCAATACTAGTGACCATGAGTGTTTGACAAGCGGTGGAACTGCCCTTTCAAGGAAAATATAAGAGGAAATGCCACCTGGACTCTTAAGGTCCTCTGAGTGACTAGAAGAAGTGTGAAAAAATGAGCCAGAATGAGGAGATGCAGGCACAACTGAGGGCTGTTCACCAAGATGCATCATCGGCCTCAGCTTCTTCCCAGGGATAGAGACAAGCATCCGCAGGTAGATCCTGAAAGTGAAAAGAATGCACACACACAGCGTATTAATGACAAGGAGTATGAATATACATATGGCATTAACTAGAATAACTGGAACATAAAACTCAGATGCTATACCTTCATTACCTTGCATTGTCACGAACTTCCAAATCTGGGAAGAATTGGCAGATAAATGCTAGAAGGCGTGACAAAGGAAGAAAAACTCTTGAGCTGTGGTGATGTTTAAGCATTATTCTGCAAATGCCCAATACTTTAGTCCCCTGAGACCACAAACTCAAGGCCGAATCTGGACCATGTTTTTCCATTAGAGCGACAATATGACGGGTGAGCACTTCTAACAAACCACGAGGTGGAATAGTATTATTCTCAGCTATCTTCTCAAAAATGGGGAAGTAAGAAGTCAATTGATAGTCGGCCACTAGTTTTGGTAGCAGATTTTCATCAAGTTTGTGGAGCAAGCACTCCCCTATGGATTGGTGATCCTTACATCCCACCAGCCGATCAACAAATGCGACAATGACAGGAACCAGGCCTCGATGCTCCATTGCCAAACTTACTAATTTACTCTGCAGTTGGTCAAGTATACAAATAAGAGCTTGGATATACGAGAGATCCATGTTGGGAAAGGGAGCAAGCAATCTATTTCCAAAGAAAGGAAACTATCTCACCTGAAGAGTTCTGAAAATCGTAGAATCAACAAGATAATCATACCCACATTCCTCTGAACAATCACCACGATGTGGAGCAACTCCAATCAAAAATTTGTGAAGCATACGAAAGGTGACTGAAGTCTCAGTGCTCCATGGAGGAAGCCACTGAAAAGCAGAGACACATACCAAACCATCCTGGAAAACCTTTAATATTAGAGCCCCTCGGCCTTCCTCCTGCCCTTTCTTCCTCATTTCTAGATCATCCAAGTTTGCTGCAATGCGTGCTAAAGCATCAAGCTTCTTAGCTTTCAGAGACAAGGCATCAAAAACTGCAGGGTATAATCTAGGTGCAAGAGGAGCAATAGAGTCTTTTCGCTGGCCAAGCCGAGGTGACCCAAGCAACCAGTGGAGCGCAAGAAGACGAAATGGGAGGGGCTGGTAGACTTCCCTAGCCATAAGGGCGAGACGGAGAGCAATGTTGCGCTCGTCCTCACCAGAAAAGGCATCTGGGAAGCCGGAGTAGAGCATGAGAACAACATGGCAGAGGATTGGATCATAGGAGTAAATCAGGCCAGAGAACTGCACCTTCAGGAGTGCCCCCAAAGTCGGCACGTACTGCTCCAGCGTGCTTGCGATACTGATCAAGATAGAGACCAGCTCCATCGTCGCGGAAGGTGTGAGAGCCTGCGGTCGCTCCCAGAGGAATGCGAGGACTCGCTTGATCTCCCTCAAATTCACCTCCGAGGGCTCACGGTCGCGATCGGCGGTAGGATCGGAGAAGAGGAAGCCGGGGACGTTAAAGGGCACGAGGGGAACGGCAGTGGAGAGGATGGAAATCGGGGAAGAGAGAAGCCCGGGGCTTAGCACTAGGTCCCGGACGACGGCGGCGAGTAAGAGGAGGTAGCTCTGCGCGACGTGCGTACGCTCAGCTTGGGCGAGGACCCAAAGATGCCCAGCAACGTCTTTGAGGAGGCAGGGAAAAGCGGATTCGAGTTCTCGGAGGCACTCGCAAGCGGTGGCGCGGGACTGACGGTCATGGCTGTGGTTGGGGCGGTTGGCGATGACGAGGAGGATCTCGACCAAGTGATCGAGAAGAGCAGATGAATCGGGATCAAGTGGGGCGTCGAGGGTTGAGATGGCAGCGGAGACGGTGGTGACCATAAACTGATCGCGCAGGGCGGCGGCGGACGGGTCAGCAGAGGAGAGGAGGGAACGTAGGGCGTCGATAAGAGGGGGCAGTGCTTGGGATGGAGAAGGGGCGTCGGGCTGGGAGGAGAGGAAGTCGTCGATGAAGAAAAGGAGAAGGGGCTTGAGGTGAGAAGGAAAATCGCGGCGGAGGAGGGAGTAGAGAGCGAGATCGACGAGGGGCATATGAAGCCACCTGGAGCGTCGGGAGGCGGAACCGGATCCGAAGTCGTCGAAGAGAGACTCCCACTCCTGCGGGGAGAGGTTGGGCGACGGGAGCTGCTTCATCGAATGCTGCTTCTCCATTAGCCTTCACTAACACAATCCCTAAACCTGCTCGCAACTATGAAGTGGATCTCGCCGTGGAGGTGGCGGCGGCGGTCATGAAAGAGGAGAGGACAGTGGCACTTGCGAGTTGCGACCGTGGCAAAAGGCGAAACGCTCGACTTGAGAGTTGCGACCGGCGAGGAGGGGAGAGGGCGGAAGGGATCAGAAATTAATAGATGCGGATTTATAACGGATCCAAACCCGAACCGTCAGCATCCGACGATATGTATTCGGCCGGTGGGTTGGTTGTGCCGGTGTAGGTTAATTAGGTTGGTTGTGTTCAATAAAGATTAACTAGATTGGTAATATCGAATCTCAGACGATCGATTCGGTCTCATAAAAAATTTTCATCAACCGTCAGGATAAATCAGGAAGCGCTCGCGGTGGACGGTTCAGAAGTTCAGCGCCCTAGGATTCATGCTGCATTTGAAGAAAATTTTTTACAAAATAAATCGTAATTAGGATCGAATTATGAATGTTTAAAATGACAACTAATCCCAAGAAGACCAAATGCCCCTCCCAACTGAGTTACCTATGTTTGGGGCCATGCTGGTCAACTCTTCTAAATCTGTATAAAATTTTAATTTAACTCATTTAAATTATTTGACGAGATAAATTAATCTAACAAATCTAATCGAAATTAACAACTCCAACCATAGGATCTCTCACTTACAACTATAGTATGTAAAATAGTGATTTTACGCATAATTGAATTGAGATAAGGATCGGATCGTAAATCATACAATCCTACCAAAAACCCCTTACATTTTATAATATATATATATATATATATATATATATATATATATATATATATATATATATATAACACGATTACGATGAAAAATGATAATAAGAACAATAGAGAACATATAAGATTTACGTGGAAAATCCTTGACGGGAAAAAAAATCACGGGTAGAAGAGAAAAATCACTATGAACAGTGGAATAGAAAGTCGACGGCTCAAAACCTTAATCATAATCTAAAACCCTAAGAATAAGCCCTTTAAATAGGGAACGATCCGTACCGCGGGAGCTCCGCTCCCGCACCCCCGTGCGATCTTTTTGGGCCGGATCAAACTGAATTCGGGTCACCAAACTCTACCAATCTCCACTTTGACGCGAATTCCACAAATCTTCAAAAGAACATTCTCCACCTCTTCCACAAAAGCTCCACGGGCAAATCTCAGCATCAAGCACCAATCAAGTCCAAACAATGCTTAAATTTGGCTATAAGAAGTGACTTAGTCATCATATCAGCAGGATTATCATGAGTACTGACTTTCCTTACAATAATATCACCGTGAGCAATAACATCACATATAAAGTGATATCTCACATTAATGTGCTTTATCCTCTCATGAAACATCTGATCCTTCGTGAGGAAAATTGCACTCTGACTATCACAAAAGACTGTAGTAATCTGTAAGTCTTCACTAAGCTCATTGAAGAGTCCTTTCAACCAAATAGCTTCCTTACAAGCTTCTGTAATAGTCATATATTCAGCCTCTGTAGTGGACAATGCAACTGCATTATGCAAAGTAGCTTTCCAACTGATAGCACAACCGCCAATAGTGAACATGTACCCCGTAAGTAATCTTATTTTATCAAGGTCACCTGCAAAGTCAGAATCAACATATCCAATAACTGCATTTCTATTACTCCCAAAATGTAAACAAATACCAGAAGTCCCTCGTAAGTATATGAAAATCCACTGAACTGTCTTCCAATACTCTTTACCAGGATTTGCCATGTATCTACTAACTGCACTCACTGCATGTGATAAATCTGGGCGTGTACAAACCATAGCATACATGAGAGATCCCACTGTACTAGAATATTGAACCCATGATATATAATCAACCTCACCATCTAACTGCGGATATAAATCAGTTGAAAATCTAAAGTATTCAGCTAACGGAGTACTAACATGTTAGGACCTTGACGTTTAGCTAGAGGGGGGGTGAATAGCTTCTTTTCGATTTTCATCCTACACGTGTTAGCAAGCGCAAACAGAAAACTTAAATACAAACTAAAACAATGCTAACATAAACCGTTTACGTGGTTCGAAGATGATACTCCTACTCCACCATTGTCCGTAAGGTGGACGATCCCGATCCATCGGTGGATGACTCCCCGGAAGACCTCCGGCTAGCTCTTGTCGCTCCTTGTAGGTGGAGAAACCTCGCCATAATTCCTTGACAACTTCTGAGCACTTGTAGGCTACTAATAGGTTTTACCCAAGCTTGTTTCGCCAAAGAAACTCAGCCAAAAATGAGCCCTCTTAAATAGTATTCGATACTGTTCTGACTATTACCAGTCGACTGGTTCTCGTGAATTTGAATGTCACAGCCTGACGATTCACATTCTGGTCGACACCAATCGACTGATCATAGGATCAGTCAACTGATCGTTCTGTGCTCTTCATCAGTCGACTGATCCAAGCATCAGTCGACTGCCACCTAAGGTTTCCCTTCCCGAGTACAATTCTCTCAGCACTCGAATCCTCATAACTTAGTTGACTCTTCATCCAATAGCCTTAACCTGTTGCCTTCAAGCCTTTTTCGACTTTGACTCTCGTCCCTCAGATGCATGCAAGCCTACGGCTCGTCTCCCCATGCCATCCTTCGTGTATGCCTCAAAGTTCGCTTCCCTCGCCTCATCGTCCCTACTTTCAGCAACCTCGACCTGTTGCCTTTGTTGGTGCAATCGACCTAAGTGTGATCGAGTGGATCATGGGTTTTGATGTGTGTGTCAATATGATTAAGTTAGGTTTTCATGATGTTTTGATATGTGTACTTGAGTCATGCATGACTTGGTGAATTACACACAAGTAACGAAGTGTAGCATCCGAGGGACGAGAGCCGAAGGAAGAGGACTCCAAGGGAAAGCCGGGGAAGTAGACTTCAAGGGCATACGCGAAGGATGGCATGGAGGCAAGCCATAGGCTTGTGTATGCATCTGAGGGACGAAAGTCAAAGGAAGAGAACTTCAAGGGGCGAGCCAATGGAGTGGACTTCAAGGCATATGCGAAGGATGGACTTCAGAGTGAGGTTGAGTGGAAATGTAAGCTGGGCAGTCGACTACGAGAAAAGTCAGTCGACTACTAGTGCAGAACTGAAACTCATAGAAAGACCAGTCAACTGGTTCTAGACCAGTCGACTGATCAGTTCGAAAATGTAGCCGTTGGCTGGGCATCAGCAGTCGACTGGTGTCGGGGTTTGGGTTGTTTAAGGAACAACTCTCTCCTATATTTAAGGAGAGACTTTGGAGCAAAATAGGATGGTGGTTCTTAAGTGTAAGATCTTATTCTAAGTGCTAAAAGTCTCCATTGCTTAGTCTCTTCCTCATACTCTAACTTTTATCTTGTAAGAGAGGAAGAGAACATCTTGTGAGAGGTTGTTCTCCACCGAGAAGGAGAAAGACTTAGCTGGAGATTGCCGGGGCGTGATCCACCGAAGGATCAAGGGATCGTCCACCTCAAGGACACGCCGTGGAGTAGGAGCAAGAAATCTCCGAATCACGTAAACCGGTAAAGTGTTAGCATTGTTGTTTTAATTGTTAAGCTTTCGTTTGTACTAACATTGTAGGGAGAATTGGAATTGGGGTGATCGAGCTATTCACCCCCTCTAGTCGTGCCATCGATCCCAACAAGTAGTATCAGAGCACAAGGACGCCTTCAACGGACTAACCGCCGAAAAGAGCAAATCATCGAAAATGACCGGCTTGCACATCTAACCGCTAAAGTTTGAGGGAGAATTTTCATGGTGGAAGAAGAGAATGGAGGTATTCTTCAATACCGATTTTGATATAATGCTAACTATGAAAAATGGGTTTGAAGTGCCTAGGGATCAAGAGAACAAGTTACTTGATGAAATAAGATGGAGCAAGAAGTAAAGGGATGATCATCTAGCAAATTTCAAAGCTTTGCATTATCTACTAAGTGTACTCCCTCAACAAGAAGTAACAATGATGTGAGTTACTCAAGTGCCAAGGATTTATGGGAAAAGCTAGTAGAGCTTCATGAAGGCACTTCGGAGGAAAAAATCAAAGAGGGATCTTCTCCGATCCTAACTCAACAATATCAAACTTGATAAAGGGGAGAAAGTATCAAATTTACATGCTAGATTTAAGGAAATACTTAATGGACTAACAAGTGTAGGAGAAAAATTATCCAACCGAGACATTTTGATGAAAGCCATCAATGCATTCCCAAGAACATTAAATTAGAGCTCAATGGTGGACTCATACTACATTTCTAAGGATCTAGAGAAAACATCTCTAGAAGAATTCTTCTCAGCCATGGTGTTTCATGAAACTCAAGTTGGAGGAAAATGTAAAAGGAAGAAAGCTTCCTCATCCGATTCAGAAGAGTCTAGTGCATCCATGGATAGTGATGCGGAAGCCTACATGGTAAGAAAAATGAGAAAAATATTTAGACATTTTTCTACTAACAAATCTCAAGGTAGGAAAGAGTCAAGGAGCAAAAGTAGAACAAGGAAGATTATTTGCTACAATTACCAAGGAGAAGGACACATGAGAGATGAGTGCCCCCTTTTAAAGAAGAAGGAAGGAAAGAAGAAAAGAAGAAATCAAAAGATAAGGGGAAGAAAGTGCAAAACTTGAAGGCTATATGGGATTATTCATCCTCATCGGAGGAGGAGGTACATCATATATCCCATTTCGCACTAATGGGAATTGACGACATTACCTCCAAGTCATCCGAATTTGAAGAAGAAAAGAGCTCAAGTGAAGATGAAGGGAGCTCAAGTGAAGGGGGAGGCTCAACTTCAGAATCGGACGTCTCAGTAAGTGAGGTATACAACTTACCCACTTTTACTCTTGTAAAAATAATTTCTAGCACTAATGATGATTTGGATAAAGCTAGAATGAAGATTAAGGATTTGAAAAATGAAATTAGCATGCTAAAGGAAAAAAGTAGAATCCATGGAAATTAAAGATGATGTGCATGTTTCTTCTTCCATTTCAAATGACTCATGTTTAGAAGAAGAAAATAAGGATTTAAGGGAAAAGGTAGATAGTCTTACCAAAGCCCTTAAGAAATTTGAAATTGGCTCAAAGACACTAGATATGATCATTGAGAGCCAAAGGGCAAGCTTTAAGAAAGAAGGATTAGGTTTTGGGAAGTCTAGCAATGAAAAAACCTATCATTGTCTACTTGCTAGAGGACAAGCAAAGACCAAGACCCTAAGTAAGAAATGGATCCCCAAGGAGTACTTGGTCAACCCAATTAAAAAATATTTCTATTGGGTACCAAAGTCAATCCTCAAGGATTAGAGGATTTTGGGTAAAGTCAACCATGGTATTAGAATTTCAAATTTTTGAATTTTGGTTTACTTGAGATATTAAGGGGGAGTATGTAGCCCATAGTAGAAATTCGTGATAAAATAGGCTAAATAAGGCTTACCTTTAATACATCTCATATTACTTTGCTTTATAACTGTATTCATGCATATAAGATGTTAGGATGATGCAAATAACTCACTTGTGCTTGTGGCATTTTGATGAGTTATTGGATGTATCACATTAGTATAAATAAACCAACTATGGGGAAAGTAAATGTTTAATTAATGGACATCTTGCCCATAGATCATAGTTGGACATTTCAAATGATTTGAAAATATTTTTGTGTTTTAGTTGCTATGGCATAGGTTTGCAAAACACATGGTTTCAAAACTAGAATGTAAGTTTGATACAAAGTTGAGTGTTTTTAAAGAATTTGAGTTTTGGTCAAAATGTCAAACATGTTTAGATTTTTCATGAAAATATATTTTTCTCTGTTAAGAATACATCATAAGAAATATGTTTGCAAAGTTTCATGATGTTTCGAATTTTCTGGAATTATTTATGCATTTCTGAATTTCGGCTCAAAGGCTGAAATTTTCAGACTGAAATGTATCAGTCGACTGCCCCTGGGGGCAGTCGACTGAACTTTCTATAGGTTTGTGGTGTTGAGGCAATCTATGGTCCGGAGTGACCATGTGTTTTGATGTTTGAGTAAAGGATTTAAGTTAGGTTTACCCTTGTGTATTTGATATATGTATGTGAGTGTGCAGGATGTGCAGGTTACACATATTGGCTTAGCTGGATGGCCTCGGTACGGTGAAGGGTGACATGGAGACAAGTCGTGGGCTTGTGTGCGCACTTGAGGGACTATGGAGAGTAGGGGCGATGAGCTGAGGGGCGCGGACTTCGAGGCATACGTGATGGATGACATGGAGGCAAGCTGGAGGCTTGTGTGCATCCGAGGGACAGGAGCTGAAGATGAAGAGGGCGCGAAGGCAATAGTCGATGCTGCTGGTGAGGGGTCAGCTGAGTTGTGAGGGTATGAGTGCTGAGTAATTGTACTCAGGAAAGTCCTAGGGTTCGAGTGCTGAGAGAAGTGTACTCGGGAAGGGAAACCTTAGGTGTGTGAGTGGACCAGTCGACTGCCCTTGGGACAGTCGACTGATAAAACTCACAAAATGTAATCAACCTGGGACCAGTCGACTGCCCTGGGAGCAGTTGACTGGTAGCGGCTGGTTGAGTAGGCTGAAATTCGAACGTTGAGGTATAACGGTCGAATTTCAGTGGGACCAGTCGACTGCCCTGGGCAGTCGACTGGTGGCGGCCAAATAGAAGGTAAGTCCTATTTAAGAGGACTTCGTTTTGGCTGGGATCTCTGACGAATTTGGCTTTGGTCAAGAGCCAAATAGTAGTCTTGGTGCTCAGATATTGTCGAGGTGTTGTGGCGATGTTTCTCCACCCACAAGGAGTGACAAGGGCTAGCCGGAGGTCATCCGGGAAGTGATTCACCGAAGGATTCTTGGATTAGTCACCTCTTGGAGGTGGATACCAAGTAAATCGGTATTGTTAGCATTATTTAGTTGTTAGTTTTACTCTATTGTATTTCCGCTTGCGCAACTAACAACGTAGGTAGAAGAATGAATCGATGAATCGCTATTCACCCCCCTCTAGCAACGTCAACGATCTTACAAGTGGTATCAGAGCTTGGACTGCTCGTGATTGGACTAACTGCCGAGGGAGCAAGAAAACTAAAGGAAAATGATGGAAGATAAGCTAGGAGACGACATCTACACTCCACCCCCTACGACCATGAAGATTTCGGATATTGGAAGACAAGGATAGAAACATGGTTCAGAATGGAGTGGGACCTTAGGATTGTTCTTGAAGAACCATTTGAAATTCTAATGGATAAGCACGGGAAGATGCTTAGGCCTAGATATTGGAATCAAGAGCAACAAAATCAATCGAGGGCAAATAAGAAGGTAATTAATGTATTGATTAATATTTTGCCTAACAATGTCTTGAGTGGTGTAGGGGCATATGAAAATGCACATGAATTGTGGAACAAGATAGAAAATTTTCATAAAAACACCATCCAAGCTCAACTAATAAAAGAATCCAATGAAGTAAGCTCCATGATTCAAGAAGAAGAGAGAATTGAATCATCTACATCTTCAAGTGAGAAAAATATAGAAGAGGTCACCACCTCATCAAGAGAAGAAGAGGAGGTGTCAAGTTCAAAAATTACGGGGGAGGAGAGACCCTCATCAATACAAGAGCAAAGAAAAGATCCTACCTCCACCAAAGCAATAACCAAAGACCACATTATATGCTTTGGTTGCAACGAAAAGGGACACTACAAATATAGGTGTCCAAAGGGTAAGAAAAAGGAGGTAACCCCTAAACCAATTTCAATTCCTTCTAAATCTAACATGGGGTGTAGGGATGAAGAAGCCCAAGCTAAAAGGAAGAGAATTAGATGCTTCACATGTGGAGAGCTTGGATACTATCATACCAAGTGTCCAAGGAAAGGAAAACTTAAGAAGATGGAGAAATTGAGAAGATGGGAGAAGGAGGAGAGAAAGAAAAGAAGCTTACAACAAGGGGGAACTACAAGGGTAAAGGAGGTAATCCCTAACTTTAACTTAAAATGTCATTCAAATTTAAGTTCCTCCATGCATGTTAAAAATAGTGTCAATTATTCATCCATGCATACTAGAATTAATGAAAAATGTTTACTTGTGCCTAATTTTGATTTTAAATATAATGATAGGAGTAAGGTTAACAAGGTAGATCAAAACCCTAGGAAATCAATGCACCATGAAAAATCCAAGACCTTTAGACCTAAGGATCAAGACATTAATCTCAAGAAGGGGAGACACATGTCTAGGAAGATGTGTAGGTCTAGAAATGTTTAAAGTGGACATATGGACACTAGGGTTAAAGGTCTAGAAACGGAAAATCAAGCCTTGAGGACAAGCTTGATACATTGGAAAAGACCCTAGAAAGATTCACGATTGGATCTAAGGGCCTAGATTTGGTGTTGGGAAGTTTAAAACCCAACTATGATAGATCGGGGTTGGGATACCGGTCTAAAGTCTCCAATGCCAATGGAAAGAAGTATGCTAGGGAAGCATATAGTTATGGCAAGAAGGAGAAGTCCAGGGATGGCAAGGGGGTGTCATCAAAAGGTAAAAAGAATGACTTAATCAAGGACAAGGTGTCTAAGGTTAAGAAGGTTAGATTTGTAGGCCAAGAGTCACCGGAGGCACACCGGTGTGGTCTAGTGTGGATTGAGTCACCTAGGGAGGTGGCTAAGGCTAAGAGCTCAAGGGGGAGCTCTAGGAGCCTTTGGGGTCCATGGTGAATGGATCTCGGGAAATTTTCTCCTAGGAAATTAGATGAAATGTGTCAAAGGGATTGGAAGACTTGGGTAAGTCTTAATCCTAGAGAATTGACACATTAAAAAGGAATTTATGGAGAAAAAGATGAAAATGGGAGTATATTTGATAAAATTAAGGTTTAATGGGTAAACATCATATAATTCAGTGCTAAAAATGTATCATGGTCAAAAATTAGAAGATATATCAAGGAGAGGCCTAAATTAGGACTTTTAGATGAGTACAAATGATACAATTTAGGAAGAATGAAATTTCATGCCAATCTTGGGATCTGGAGTATATTTGTTTGGAAACATATTTTTCCCAAGTAGATATAGGCTCCACAAATCTCTTCATGAAATTTCAGATTTTTTGGAGATTTGTGGAATTAATTAGGCATTTCTGAAATTGGGCTGGAAACTTGAAATTCAGGTATCAGTCGACTGCCCTGGGGGCAGTCGACTGATCTTACCCAGAAAACATTCTGTTTGTTTTGGCAGTCGACTGCCTGGGGGCAGTCGACTGCTCCATAGGTATGAAGAGAAATGGCATATAAGATGATAGGATATTACCTTAAAATTAAAATCCTTGTTTATTCTCCTTGAATAAATGTTTGCCTTATGATTTAATGGTATGGATATCATGGAATTCAAGGAAGATTGATAAGTAAATATGTATCTAAGGTTAAGAGATAAGAAGAAGAGGATTTGATCATATTAAGTATACCTAAGAGAATTGAAGACAATTCCATGTGTCAAATTATAAGCCTTAGCAAACACATGGAATTATAGATAGATTTCAAAGTTGATACGAGATGATCATTTTTTAGGAAATTAGAGGATGTACCAAAAGTCAAGCACATTTGATAATCTTCATGAAATCATATTTTTCTAGGATAGGGTATATCCTAGCAAATGTGCTTGCAAATTTTTAGATTTTTCTAGATTTTCTAGGATTTCTAGAGGGTTCTAGGGTAGAAAACTTGGGTTGTTGAGTTAGAAGTGACTTGACAAAAGGAAAGGTTGTGATGTTAAGTTGGGGTATAACTTAACTTGTGGTTATGGTGTTAAGTTGAGAAGAACTTAACCTTGGTAAATTGAAAATTGGGAGAAGACATAGGTTAAAGGGGAGATTGCCTCTTGGTTGCCTTAATTTTCATAGAAAATTTTGGGTTTTGTGTCAAACTTGGGAATGGTGATAGATACATGGGTAAATGTATTTTTTCCAAGTAGGTATGATGTTAGATCGGGTTGGACCGGCTAGAGGGGGGGGGTGAATAGACGGGAAAAAAATTATGAAAGTGGAGGCACTCGTCTTTAAAAAAGAACTTGGTCGCAACTGAGAACGTTGCTTCCAAGGCAGTGGAGGCTCAATAAAAATCTCCTTGTGGCGGAGAAGCCTTACAAAAATAGCACGCTAGAGATTTTACAAGAATGAATAAAATGATTGATTTCTAAAGCAAAACCTCTAAGTTTATTTATAGCCTAAGAGAATAAATCTGGATTGTTGATTATTGATCACTTTTCTCTTGGCCGTTGATCTATGGATGTAATCTGGATGGTTGATCTTGGATGGGATTAAACTGCATCCATTGGATTTGATTAAAGGATAATGTAACATTATCCTTTAAGTTTTAATTGTTTTAATTAAAACTTTATCTTTCCTCGAGATGGTTGTTGGAATCTCCATGTCGCTGTTGTAATCTCTAAGTAGTAATATCGGCAACATTTTACTGCCATCGCCCTTTAGTCCAAATGGTAAGTGGGTAAGTGTGTGTTGTCGAGGTCTCGGGTTCAATCCTTCGTGGCACCAAATAATTTTCTCTTTTCTTTTGGGCGCTTGGACTAGTCTTTTTGATTCTTCGTCTTCTGGGTGATTTCCGGCCAACCGGAGTTAGGCTCACCCGAACCCGACTCCGGCCTTTCGCCCCTCGAGCGTCCTTCCTCCCGGCTTCTCGTCCCTCGGACATCGCGCACGTCCTTCTCGCTCCACCGGTATACTCTTCCGCAGCATCCGCGTCCCTCGGATTGTACCGAGCCCGTCGGCTCACTTCCCCGCATAATCCTTCTCGTCCGCTACGTCTTACACACGACTTCCTCTGTACCTAAGCTCCTGCACACTTAGCAGAGGGATTAAAACCAACAGGACCTAACCTAACTTGGTTGATCACATCAAAACCAACTGGGGCACCAACAATCTCCCCCTTTTTGGTGTGCATCAACCCAAGTTTAGTTAGGGATAAACAACAAACAATAATAGTATTGTAACAGAATTAAGCATAAAAAAATTTTGCAATCATGTACATAACCTCCCCCGAACTACTCTCCCCCTTTGATCACAGCAAAAATGGGACAAAAAAAATAGGGAAGGGAAAATATAATTAGGGAAGAAGAAAAATTTTAAGTGTGATAACAAATATTCTAAGTAAAAAGAATTGCATTACCACAAATTTTTCAAATTTAAAATGTCATATTTTTTCAGAAGTTAATTCCAATTTTTTTATCGAAAAAAATAAATTTCAATAAACGATTCATAAAAAAATCGAACATTTATGAAAAAAAATCTGAATATTTTTGTCAAAGTCGAAGATGAAAATATGAGTTTAGACAAAAATTTTCAGCTTTAAATTTGTTTATCAAGTCTGAAAATAACAGATAAGAGTTTTGAAGAATATTTTTTTTTAAAAAAAATCAAAAAATACTTCGAATTTTTTTAAAAAAAATTATAATGAGTTTTTCCACTATATCTTAATCATGAAAAATTAGATCAATAAAAATAAATTATTTATCTATTTTTTTTAAATTTTAATTTCAAATTTTGATCGAAAATATTTGAAAAATATTAACATATCTTTTGTAAAAGAATTCTGCACACAAAAAAAACTTATCTGTTTAAAATAAATTTTGGAACCCAAAATAAATTTTCATCTATGGGGTTAATCAAAAACTTTGGAGGAATATAATTTCTAGAAATTTTCCTAATCTGGCCCTTATGATTTTTAACATACCAATTCAGATTTTTAGGATAAAAATTCTTTTTAATTCTTAAACATGCAATATCATTTTCTAATTTCTCCACTAGATTCTTCAAATTTTCATTTTCTATTTTTAATTGGTCGGATAGAACAGATGAGCATACAGTGCCAAATCTTTCTTTTAACTCAGAGTTTTCTATCTCCAATTTATTCATCGACTTAAGCATGGATTTTATTACCGAGTAGATTCGAGCAGGTGGAAGTAGACATACCTCACTTACTGGGTCGGTTTCGAAAAGCGAGGTTCCTCCTTCGTCGTCGCTTTCTTCTGACGTCTCTCCCCCTTCATCAGTGCTCCCTTCTTGATGGTTTGCCATCAGCGCAAGTCCCGCGTATTCTTGACCTTCCGACTCCTCTGACGAGGACTCATCGTCGAGTTGGATCTTCCTTGTGTTCAGTGCGGCGATGTCTGATTTCTTATTCTTCTCTTCATGCAATTCTAGGAATTTCTCCCAGAGCTCTTTTGCCGAGTTGTAATTCTCGATGCGGTTAATTTCTTGCGCGGGAAGAACGGCTAGTAGATGACATTCAGCTTTGCCGTTTGCTTCAAAGTCTGATTTCTCCTTCTTGGTTCACGACTTTATTTCTTTATCCTTGCCGTTGTTGTCTTTAGGAACTGAAAAACCATTTTTCATAATTATTAGCAATTCAATATCAGTTTTAAAAAATACCTGCATTCGGCGCTTCCACATCGCGAACTCCCCCTCAAACTTCGGCGGATAGCTTACGGCTCCAACCATTTTCTTATAATTGCTGCAGTTGGCGATTAGTCCTTCTGCGGCGACCTTGGCTCTGATACCACTTGTTAGATCGGGTTGGACCGGCTAGAGGGGGGGTGAATAGACGGGAAAAAAATTATGAAAGTGGAGGCACTCGTCTTTAAAAAAGAACTTGGTTGCAACTGAGAACGTTGCTTCCAAGGCAGTGGACGCTCAATAAAAATCTCCTTGTGGTGGAGAAGCCTTACAAAAATAGCACGCCAGAGATTTTACAAGAATGAATAAAATGATTGATTTCTAAAGCAAAACCTCTAAGTCTATTTATAGCCTAAGAGAATAAATCTGGATTGTTGATTGTTGATTACTTTTCTCTTGGCCGTTGATCCATGAATGTAATCTGGATGGTTGATCTTGGATGGGATTAAACTGCATCCATTGGATTTGATTAAAGGATAATGTAACATTATCCTTTAAGTTTTAATTGTTTTAATTAAAACTTTATCTTTCCTCGAGATGGTTGTTGGAATCTCCATGTCGCTGTTGTAATCTCTAAGTAGTAATATCGGCAACATTTTACTGCCATCGCCCTTTAGTCCAAATGGTAAGTGGGTAAGTGTGTGTTGTCGAGGTCTCGGGTTCAATCCTTCGTGGCACCAAATAATTTTCTCTTTTCTTTTGGGCGCTTGGACTAGTCTTTTTGATTCTTCGTCTTCTGGGTGATTTCCGGCCAACCGGAGTTAGGCTCACCCGAACCCGACTCCGGCCTTTCGCCCCTCGAGCGTCCTTCCTTCCGGCTTCTCGTCCCTCGGACATCGCGCACGTCCTTCTCGCTCCACCGGTGTACTCATCTGCAGCATCCGCGTCCCTCGGATTGTACCGAGCCCGTCGGCTCACTTCCCCGCACAATCCTTCTCGTCTGCTACGTCTTACACTCGACTTCCTCCGTACCTAAGCTCCTGCACACTTAGCAGAGGGATTAAAACCAACAGGACCTAACCTAACTTGGTTGATCACATCAAAACCAACTGGGGCACCAACATATGGGTACCACAAACCTCTCCATAAAATTTGGAAATTTTTAGAGATTTGTGAAATTTCTGGCGCATTTCTGAATTTGGCCAGAAATTTTGATTTTCAGAGTATCAGTCGACTGCCATGGGGGGCAGTCGACTAGCCAGGGCTGGATTGGGTATCCAGCAGCTGGTTTGTGTCCAAATGATGTAAAACAAGTGTATGGGAGGCTAGTACACTGTGTTTAGGATCATTAGGGATTAAAAGATCTAATAATTGTGATATTGTTGGGGTCTTTTTGATGTTAGGCAAAGGGGGAGAAGTGTTGGGTTTAATTTGGAAAACCAAACATGCCTTTGCAAGAAATCCTACGTCTACAGGGAGACTAGGTAAAGGGGGAGCATTGTTGCTCCATTCATGGTGTAAGGGGAACCTTGGAGAGGTTCTTAAAAAGCCTTTGTAAGTCCAATGTAGGGGGAGCTTTGGAGAAGCTTTAAAAAGCTCGTTTTGGTGAAAAGTCCTAACTTGGAGGGTTATGTGTGGGATGCCTTGGGATAGGATCCATACATTATTTGCATTGGCGGTGTAAGTCCAAGGTGGAGTCTTGCCAACGTAAGTCCAGTTGTTTGTTTAGCATTGTTATTGCTATTTATTGCGATTTGTTTTTCCTAACTTAAACGTATTGCCAAACATCAAAAAGGGGGAGATTGTTGAGGCAATCTATGGTCCAGAGTGACCATGTGTTTTGATGTTTGGGCAAAGGGTTTAAGTTAGGTTTACCCTTATATATTTGATATGTGTATGTGAGTGTGCAGGATGTGCAGGTTACACATATTAGCTTAGCTGGATAGCCTCGGTATGGTGAAGGGTGGCATGGAGACAAGTCGCAGGCTTGTGTGCGCACCTGAGGGACTATAGAGAGCAGGGACGATGAGCTGAGGGGCGCGGACTTCGAGGCATGCGTGAAGGATGACATGGAGGCAAGCTGGAGGCTTGTGTGCATCCGAGGGACGGGAGCCGAAGATGAAGAGGGCGCGAAGGCAATAGTCGAGGCTGCTGGTGAGGGGTCAGCTGAGTCGTGAGGGCACGAGTGCTGAGTGATTATACTCAGGAAAGTCCTAGGGTTCGAGTGCTGAGAGAAGTGTACTCGGGAAGGGAAACCTTAGGTGTGTGAGTGGACCAGTCGACTGCCCTTGGGGCAGTCGACTGATAAAACTCACAAAATGTAATCAACCTGGGACCAGTCGACTGCCCTGAGAGCAGTCGACAGGTAGCGGCTAGTTGAGTAGGATGAAATTCGAACGTTGAGGTACAACGGTCGAATTTCAGTGGGACCAGTCGACTTCCCTGGGGGCAGTCGACTGGTGGCGGCCAAACAGAAGGTAAGTCCTATTTAAGAGGGCTATGTTTTGGCTGGGATCCCTGATGAATTTTGCTTTGGTTAAGAGCCAAATAGTAGTCTTGGTGCTCAGATATTGTCGAGGTGTTGTGGCGAGGTTTCTCCACCTACAAGGAGCGACAAGGGATAGCCGGAGGTCATCCGGGGAGTGATCCACCGAAGGATTCTTGGATTAGTCACCTCTTGGAGGTGGATACCAAGTAAATCGGTATTGTTAGCATTGTTTAGTTGTTAGTTTTACTCTATTGTATTTCCGCTTGCACAACTAACAACGTAGGTAGAAAAACGAATCGATGATTCGCTATTCACTCGCCCCTCTAGCAACGTCAACGATCTTACATGTGGTTCGAAGGCACTAGTCGACTGGTAACTGACGCAGTCGACTGGTGCCTATATTTTCTGATTTCAGGGGATTTCAGAACTGAACACTTGTCCCAAATTGATACCAATGGATAATATTGCTTGGAGCAATCCTTTTGATGGTGTCAAAGGAAGAGAATCGAAAGGTTTAAGTTAGATTTTAATTTAACTCTTTATGTTAGTGGGAAAAATTGAAAATCTTGTGATAAGACATAGGTTAAGGGGAAAGATGCTTCTTAGTATGCTATGTTTTTAATTTTCAATTGTTATGTTAGTACCTAACTTAAACATATTGCCACACAACAAAAAGGGGGAGATTATTGGTGCAATCGACCCAAGTGTGATCGAGTGGATCATGGATTTTGATGTATGTGTCAATATGATTAAGTTAGGTTTTCATGTTATTTTGATATGTGTACTTGAGTCGTGCAGGACTTGGTGAATTACACATAAGTAACAAAGTGTAGCATCCGAGGGACGAGAGCCGAAGGAAGAAGACTCCAAGGGAAAGCCGGGGAAGTAGACTTCAAGGGCATACGCGAAGGATGACATGGAGGCAAGTCGTAGGCTTGTGTGCGCATCCGAGGGACGAAAGCCAAAGGAAGAGAACTTTAAGGGGTGAGCCAAGGGAGTGGACTTCAAGGCATATGCGAATGATGGACTTCGGAGTGAGGTTTAGTGGAAATGTAAGCTGGGTAGTCGACTGCAGGAAGGGCCAGTCAACTGCTAGCGCAGAACTGAAACTCACAGAAAGATCAATCGATCAGTTCAAAAATGTAGCCGTTGGGCTAGCCGTTGGCTAGCCACTAGCTGGGCATCAGTCGACTATCCTTGGGGCAGTCGACTGGTGTCGGGGTTTGGACTGTTTAAGGAACAACTCTCTACTCTATTTAAGGAAAGACTTTGAAGCAGAATTGGGTGGTGGTTCTTAAGTGTAAGATCCTATTCTAAGTGCTAAAAGTCTCCAATGTGTCAAATCCCTATGATTAAGACTCAAATCTGTCTTCAAATCCTTTGACACACTTCATGGTCCATCTAGACTTCCGAGAGAAATTCTTCCGAGATCCATTGACCATGGGCCCCAACTTGGCTCCTAGAGCTCCCCCTTGAGCTTTTAGCCTTAGCCACCTCCCTAGGTGACTCTTTTACAAACATAAGACCACACCGGTGTACCTCTGGTGATCCTTGGCCTACAAACTTAACTTTCTTAATCTTAGACACCTTGTCCTTGGTTAATTCTTCTTTTTCCCTTTAAATAGATTTCCCTTGCCATTCTTGGTCTTTCCCTTGCCATAGTCATATGACACCCTTGCATATGACTTCTCCGTAGCATTGGAGAACTTAAATCGGTATTCTAGACCCGATCTATCATTGTCGGGGTTTTGACTACCCAACACTATACCTAAACCCTTAGATTCAATAGTGAATCTATCTAGGGTTTTCTCTAATTTATCAAGTCTTGCCCTCAAGGCTTGATTTTCCCTTTCTAGGTTCTTAAACCTAGAGTTAATATGTCCACCTTGGACACTCCTAGACCTACCCACCTTCCTATCTATATATCTCCCCTTCTTGGGATTTATGCCTTGGCCCTTAGGTCTAAAGGTTCTAGGTTTATCACGATGCATGAATTCCCTAGGGTTTTGATATGCAACATTAACCCTATTTTTATCATGATATCTAAAATCAAAATTATGTATAGGTAAATAATTTTCATTATTTCTAACATGCATGGAGGAATTTGAATTACATCTAAAGTTAGGGATTACCTCCCTTACCCTTGTAGCTCCCCCTTGATGTGAGCTTTTCTTCTTCTCCTTCCTCTCCCATTTTCTCAAATGCTCTAATTTCTTGAATTCTTCTTTTCTTGAGCATTTGGTGTGGTAGTGTCCTAGCTCACCACACGTGAAGCACCTTATATGCTTCTTCTTCTCCTTCTTTTCCCTACAACCCATGTTAGAATTTAAAGGAATTGACTTGGGTTTAGGGTTTACCTTCTTTTTCTTACCCAATGGACACTTGTCCTTGTAGTGTCCCTTCTTATTGCATCCAAAGAAAATGATGTGATACTTGGATCTTGCTTTGGTGGAGGTGGTGGCTTCTTCTTGCTCCGATATTGAGGATGGTCTCTCCTCCCCTTCAATCCTTGAAGTGGAGACTTCTTCTTCCCCCTTTGATGAAGTGGTTGATTCTTCAATTTCTTGTGTCACTTCACTTGAGGGTATGGATGAATCTTTTTCTTCTTTCTCCTCCTCTTCGGATGTTGAACTTCTTTCCTCATCCGATTGGTCCTTCTCCTCTTCTTGGACCATTAAGCCCATCTCCTTGGGCTCTTCCACTACTTGAGCTTGTGTAGGATTTTCATGAAGTGCTAACATTTTGCTCCATAGCTCATGCGCATTTTTATATTCACCTACACGGCTAATTATATCATTAGGCAAAATATTAAGTAATATTAAAATTACCTTTCCATTTGCCTTTGATTAGGTTTGTTGCTCCTTATTCCAATATCGTGGTCGAAGCTTTTTCCCATATTTGTGGTGTCCAAACTTAAATATTCTAATAAATGTCAATGAAGCTCTCCTACCATGTCAATTGGAATAGAACAATGCAACATCAGTTGGAAGCGGTTGACTTGTTTTATCTCTCAACTTTATCCCTTATTTTACTTATCTTTATATTTTATTATCTATCTTAATTATTTTTTACATTTATAATTTATTTTTATTTCAATTATATTTATTTCTTATATTTTTAATCTATAAATTATATTTATTTATTTATATTTTATATTTCTTTCTTTATAGTTATTCTTTCTTTATATCTTAATTTCAATTATAGGTTTTTTTGGTGTCCAAACTTATATTTTAGATTTCTTTCTTTATACCTTAATTTTCTTATCTTTATATCTTATTATCTATCTTAGTTATTTTTATAACATTTATAATTTTATTTAATATCTATTATTTTTATTTCATATATTTTACATCTATAACCTCTAATTATTTATTTATAGTTTATATATTTTTATATTTTATATTTATATCTTTATATTTTCTTTATCTCTTTATATATTTGTTTAATCTTTATCTATATTTTTATATTATACATATTTATTTATATTTTGGCAAAAGAATATTCCGAATTTGGTTAGCAGAGTGCCTGATATACTGGAATTTCAGGCCCACGTTGGTCTTGAAATTAAAGTATTTCAGGCCAACGTGGACTGATATTTTTTTATTTTAAAAATATTTTTTATAATATATAATCATGATTTATTAATTATTTATAGGATAATTTTTTATATAATTCTATATCTTTTGACAAAATATTTTTTTATGAAATACTCAGATATGATCAATACAGACTTATATTTGTTTAAACGTTAAACAAACTTTAATGTATCATAGTATTGGACAACATCTAGAAAGCCCCTAAATACACAATGCATATCATAATTCGATTCCTTGCAGACTATCGACGCATAATATTTGAATTTGTTGCTGTTGATGCAGTCTGACCCTGATTGTTATTTTGGTGTTGACACCGATTTAAGTTTGATTTAAGTCTGGTTGAATTCAGATTAAGTCCAGGTGGATCGGGAGATCGCATGCTGGCAGTGGAAAAGTCCTAGCTTGGAGGGCTAGGTGTGAAAAGTCCTAACATTGAGGGTTAGGTGTGAAAAGCCCTAGCTTGGAGGGCTAGGTGTGAAAAAGTCCTAACTTGGAGGGTTAGGTGTGAAAAAGTCGTAGCTTGGAGGGCTAGGTGTGAAAAGTCCTAGCTTGGAGGGCTAGGTGTGAAAAGTCCTAACATGGAGGGTTAGGTGTGAAAGTCCTAGCTTGGAGGGCTAGGTGTGAAAAGTCTTAGCTTGGAGGGCTAGGTGTGAGAAACCCTGGCTTGGAGGGTCAGGTCCTAGCCTGGAGGGCTAGGTGGATGAAACCCTGGCTTAGAGGGTCAGGTCCTAGCCTGGAGGGCTAGGTTGGATGAAACCCTGGCTTGGAGGGTCAGGTCCTAGCTTGGAGGGCTAGGTTGGATGAAATCCCGGCTTGGAGGGCCAGGTCCTAGCTTGGAGGGCTAGGTTGAAGTCCCAGTGAGTGAGACTGGGCACGGAGTCTTGGTCCGGGGGACTGAGCACGAGTCAGGGGAGGCTGAGAGCCAGTTCTCTTGACTTAGAGTGGGTTTGGCCTTGCCTGGATCGGTCTGGTGACCGATCAGGGAAGTTAGCATGGAGTTCCCTCGTAGATCGGTCTGGTGACCGATCAGGGAACATACGGTGACTTTGGCAAACCTACTGATCGGCTCCTGATCGGTCTGGTGACCGATCAGGGATACTGTTCGGATCGTTCTGGTGAACGATCAAACGTTGCGGACTTCTCACTATAACCGATCAGGTTGGAGCCTGATCGGTCGAAGGGTGGCATAATCGGTCACCAGTCTGATCAGGCCACATCCTGATCAGTCTGGGGACCGATCAGGAGGGTTGGACTGTGAAGCTGGAAAAACACCCTGCAAAGGGGTGGATCAGTCTGGTGACCAATCCACGACTTGGGATCGGTCTGGTGATCGGTCCCGAAGAAGTCGCGATTTCTGATTACGTGTTGGGGACCGATCAGGATGGAGCCTAATTGGTCTGAACCCAGCCTGATCGGTCTGGTGACCGATCAGGAGTCACTCTGATCGGTTCGGTGACCGATCAGTAACTGGCAGCTTTAATTCAAAAACGCTGTAAGAGCTCTGATTATGTCTGTTTCTCTGCTGATTCGCTACTGATCTCTGCTCCTAACTCTTATTGTTGTTACTCCATTGATTTGCTGAGCTAATGAGCTGCTAAGTGTGCAGGTTACTCAGGTTTACTTCAAGGGAGTCAAACTGAGGCTTTTGCTACGACAGATTGGGTAGGTTTCCATCTCAGGTTGCAACGGATGCTGGAGCTGCTGACTGGGGCTCGTCTGAGGGAAGCTCAGGGAGTCCAGGAGAGCTCAGTGGTAGGTGAGCAGTTGCAGTTGAGCAGCTGGCAGCTGCAGAGAGGTGGCTGTGACCTGACGATCAGTGGGAGAAGCTTAAGGGCTTGGTAGCTATGAAGCCTCAGTAACACTTGATCACTTCTTGCAACAAGCTTTGCTCCATCACTTTGCAAACACTCTGATTCTTGGAGCAACATACTTGAGCACTTGGAGGAAACAAGAAGCTTGACGAGTCCATCAGCAAGAAGACACGAAGAAGGGAGTTCTTAGGTTAGATCTGTGTTGAGTGGAGTTCGGGAGAAGTTCTCTTGTGTTCCTTTGGTTCCTAGTGCTTTGTAAGCCTTCTTGTTTCACTGTTCTTAACTTCATTATTTCTGTGAAACGCTGTGGAGAGGTTTCTCCACCGAGAAGGAGGTTCCATTTGATATCTAGATTTTCCGGGGCTTGATCTGCCGACGATCAAGGGATCGCCCACCTCACGGGCATGCCAAGGAGTAGGGGCAAGTTATCCCCGAACCTTGTAAACCCTCCTTGTTAGCGATCTTGTTTGTTACTTTAGTTTGTTTTTATTTTCTGCATTTCTGCATTTCTCTGTTTCCATTTGTTTCCGCTGATGTGCTACTAACCTTGAAGTGCACAGAAACCCTAAAGTGAAAGAAGTTTGTGTCTGGCTATATTCACCCCCCTCTCTAGCCATCCAAGTTCCAACAAGTGGTAACAAAGCTTAGGGCTCTGTTCAAGCGGCTTAACATCCGAGAGCTTACAACAACGATGGCAACAAGAGAAGGGTTTAGCACCAGCTGACCTCCACTCTTCGACGACACTGATTTTCACTATTGGAAGTCAAAGATGGAATATTATCTCAAGATGAACATCCACACATGGTTCGCTGTGAAGGAGGGTTTCTCTCCTCCAAAGGATGTTGAGGGAAAAGATCTAGACTTCTCCATGTGGTCGGCTGAGCAAACTCGCAAAGGAGAGGCTGATGCAAAAGCTGTCGTGACCTTGCAATGTGGGATGACCAAAGACCAACTAATCAAAGTTGGTCCCTTCACAAGTGCTAAAGACCTATGGAGCAAGCTCATTGAGCTCCATGAAGGCACTCATGAAACCCGGACAGCCAAGAAGGATCACCTTCTCAGCCGACTTCAAAACCTTTCCATGGAAGAAAATGAAAAGGTAAGTGAACTCCATGGAAGATTCAAAGAGATCCTCAACGGCTTGCATTCCATCAATGAAAAGGTGGAAAACTGAGATCTTGTAAGGTATATCCTAAAATCTTTCCCAAGGAATGCCTTGTGGTCATCCATGGTAGATGCTTACAAGGTTTCCAAGGATTTGTCAATTATTAAGTTAGAAGATCTATTTTGTGAAATGGAACTACATGAGATCTCTAACTAAAGCCCAAAGGAGAAAGGGTTGGCTTTAGTGGCAGGTGACAACAATAAGGAGAAGAAGAAGGAAAAGAAGGATGAGAACACTCACTGTCACATGGCATTCATGGCACTAGAGGACTCGAGAGAGAGGAGAGTGATGAGTCAAGTGACTCCTCAACCACGCCTTCATCATCTTCGAATGATGAAGAGGTAATTTCTCCCGAGTTAGATAAGTGCTATAGAACAATAGCTTGCTTGACAAACATGCTTAAGAAATCTAAGACCAAAGTTAAATCTTTAAAATTAGAAGTAGAAAAATTGAAAACCTCTAAGGATGAGGTAATTAATGATTGGCATGATGAATCCCTTGAAAATGAAAACAAGACCCTAAGGAGCGAAATTGAAAATCTCAAGAATATTCTTGAGAAGTTTTCAATTGGTTCAAAAACCTTAGATATGATCCTTAACTCCCAAAGGGCGGTTTACAACAAAGTTGGTTTGGGTTACCAACCTAAAGAATCAAGTTTCGCATCATTAATGTCAAGAACCAAAGTTAGAGCGCAGAATGATTCTAGGGTTCAAAAAGTTAGGAAGAAAATGACTAAGACATGGGTGCCAAATGTTGGTGCAGGAAGCACCATATCGAACCTTGTTTTGATATTGGCAAAGGATTCAAAGTTAAGTTTATTGGTGATCTAACAATGTTACTCAAGTGTGCAGGAAAAGTCCTAGCGAAGGGCTGCTAGGCACCTGGCGAAGGGCTGCCAGGAAACAAAGTCCTAGCGAAAGGCTGCTAGGCACCTGGCGAAGGGCTGCCAGGAAACAAAGTCCTAGCGCAGGGCTGCTAGGCACCTGGCCAAGGGCTGCCAGGAAACAAAGCCCTAGCGAAGGACTGCTAGGCACCTGGCGAAGGAATGCCAGGATACAAAGCCCTAGCGAAGGACTGCTAGGCGCCAGACGAAGGACAACTTGGGATTGAAGCCCTAGCGAAGGAATGCTAGGCACCGGGCGAAGGACAACTCGGCATACAAGTCCTGGCGAAGGACCGCGAGGTAAAAGTCCAACCAGAGGAACGGTTGGCATCAGGTACATTCTCCCGAGAGGAGTAGGTGAGGACGCGTTCCCCGTCGAGGGAACAGTAGGCGTCGGTTCGACCTAGGGCTCCATTTGGAAGGCCCAAAATCAGAACCAAGATAGCTAAGGTTGTACAAAACTAACAACTTACTGCTTTATATTGTTTTCGAACTAACCCTGGATGCAGGACCAAAGGAATGTGTGTCTGCAGCTCAGAGAGCCTCAAAGGAGTGAGGCAGCAACTGAGAAGGGCGCCCTGAGTGTCCAGGGCGCCCCCAAGGTGAACATGAAACAAATGAAGCAAAAAGGAGCTTCGACTGACCACTGGCCGGGGCGCCCTCAGCAGCCAGGGCGCCCTCAGCAGCCAGGGCGCCCTCAGCGCCCAAGGCGCCCCCAGCAGCCAAGGCGCTCCGCGCCTACGCCAGCGAAGCCGATTACACCTATCCAGCCGAGAAGCCCGCGCTGAATAAGTTATGCAGGGCGCCCCCTGCGTCCAGGGCGCCCCCAGTGTCAAAACTCATCCCTATTCGAGTGGGATAGAGTTTGACCGAGAGAAGCTCGGATCGCTTGACACGTGGGGGGGCGCCCCCGACGTCCAGGGCGCCCCAAGGTGCTATAAATAGCACCCAATGCCCAGGCTTTCAACAACAACTTCAATCAACGCTTCCACGCTCTTCTGCTCTCGCGCCTCGCTCCGGAAACCTCCCAACTCGAGCCGACGACGTCCCGCTGCCCCGAAAAAGACAACCTACATCGGACGTCGGTAAAAGAAGAGTCTCTTTTTAATTATTTAGTTTACTGTGCTGAATTTGTAAATCAATCTTTGTAAACTATTATTGCGCCTCATATAGAATTGTCCAAAGTAAACGGTCAACGACCGTGGGCCTTGGAGTAGGAGTCGACCCAGGCTCCGAACCAAGTAAAATCGATTGTGTCTCTGTGTGATTTTATTTTCTTAATTTCCGCTGCGTACTTGCTCTAAGTATTTTCGAAAAATGATTTCCGACATTCACCCCCCTCTATCGGTTCTCTCGATCCAACACCAAAGTCTTACATTGTAGATTCTTTAGGTCCCAAAATTTGGGTACCTAAAACCTCTATCTTTAGGATTGTATAGCTTGGATTAAGGGGGAGTATCTATCAACATAGGTTGTTGATAATGGGTGCTCCAAATCCATGGTTAGGAAAAATTGTTATACACATGATTAGTTATGGAAAATTCAAATTAGATAATTTGATCCCCATTGTTTTTGTTCTTATTACAATGTAATCCCTTGGCTAGTAATTTTTATGGAATTCATGTGTCAAAGAACTTAATCATGCTTAAGTATGATCTACTTTAGTATTAAAATTCTTCCATGATCAAGTTTACTTCCAAAACAAAGAAGGAACTGTGTAGTTCATCTTTACCAAATAGAATTATACATTCATCATGTGTGTTGTCCATGTCTATGAATTTCCTATTCAAATGATTGCATGCATACCTACCTTGGAAGCCTAATTCAAACTTGATTTCAAATCGGTTGGAATCATGACTGTAATACACACTTGGAAGTATGACTTTTCAATCCAATCCATGAGGTTTAGCTTCAATATGCCATGATTTGGATTGAACTCCATAGTTCACTGTAAATCTAGAAGTTAGCCAAAATATTTGCAATAACTTATGATATATCTTAGGCTTAAGTTTTTTGTTATTTTTGAGATGAACCTAGCTGAGTGTGCCATGATTTTATTGTATGAATGCATGCTAAAGAACAAGGATTAACATATAGTTTGTACTAATAAGACATCACCAAACAAAGAACATGAGCTTTAACATTCACTACTTAAGTTCTTTGACTTAGTGCCCTCTTTGTATCAAACTAAATTAAGGTTCTAGGACTTAGGATATATATACACATGTATCCCTAACATCTAGCTCATCACATTCAAGCTTACCATGGTTTTCGAAATCACACTTTAGAACTTAGTATGTATGGGCTTTACTCTCAAGTTATATTGTCATTGGAAATGTGTTATTCATGAGTATTAATTTTCTGCTCAAATAATTTTATGCAAATCTGTTTTGGGGATTATAGACTTGACATATATTTTGAACTCACTTAAAACATGTTGATACAAACGTGTATGTGCCTGTTTTTAAGAAGTTCAACCCCCTAGGAAATGAATGTCTTTGATGGTTTTCCCTTTAATATGAAAATATACATTTTGGTTAAGGGACCCCATGTTTAGAACCAAAGTAATTAAATCTAATTGAGTTAGGGTTTGGGAATGGCTAAGAATTGAAACAAACCTGATTTCAGAGTTTCTGAAATCGATTTCTGAAATCTGGAACTCAGAAAACATTCTGTGCCGAACCTGATCGGTCCACCGACCGATCAGGGATCCCTCTGATCGGTCCGGTGACCGATCAGATCAACACTGATCAGTAAGTTCTATGTTTGGGTCAAAACTCCTCAGTCCGATCTCCTCTCGTCGAATTGTATCAGTTTAATGATCATACTACAAACAAACATGATACAATCCGATTACAATTGAAACATACTTGATCCTCCATTGGTACAAACCTGGTACTAAGTGAGTACAAGTTTGTTCAACTGTTCAAAAAAGGGTAGGAATTTTTAAGACCCTTGATTCTCAGAAATTTTTCTAAAACATCAAGTATTAAAATGCTGATTTGATACAAACCTATGTTGGAATGTTCAAATTCATAAGAAAGGGTTTGTTGAGTCATGACTATTGTTCTTAATATCGTGTTTCAGAAATATTTCTGGAATGTCGAATATCAATGGAGTCTACACCCTTGTTTTGGAATGTAAATAGTTAATGCGTCTGATCAGGAACATATCAGGGTTTCAGAAATTTTTCTGAAATCAGATCGCTCCCACGACTAATAAGAAATATTTTTGTATCAAATAATCAACAAACCTGATCGGTCCAGAGACCAATCAGGATTATGTGTCAGATACAGATGCATTACTTACTTGACATATGAAACATATACATGTTTGACCATGATATAATTCCGTATATGTTTTCATGTGAAATTCAAAATTTACCTTTGATTATTTGGGTTTGGGGAGAGACCCTTGGTTTGAGTGGGAGGTATGTTCCAACTTAATAACCATACCCTTATCAATGTTTGACAAAGGGGGAGAGATGGTTAATTAAATTTAGGGTTATTGTAGGGGGAGGATCTTGATTCCCTTATGATAATTGAACTGCCTTCAATTGATCATTAATGCCTAAATTTAAATCGGGTTGTTAAACAACAAAAAGGGAGAGATTGTTAATGCAGTCTGACCCTGATTGTTGTTTTGGTGTTGACACCGATTTAAGTTTGATTTAAGTCTGGTTGAATTCGGATTAAGTCCAGGTGGATCGGGAGATCGCATGCTGGCAGTGGAAAAGTCCTAGCTTGAAGGGCTAGGTGTGAAAAGTCCTAACTTGGAGGGTTAGGTATGAAAAGTCCTAGCTTAGAGGGCTAGGTGTGAAAAAGTCCTAACTTGGAGGGTTAGGTGTGAAAAAGTCGTAGCTTGGAGGGCTAGGTGTGAAAAGTCCTAGCTTGGAAGGCTAGGTGTGAAAAGTCCTAACTTGAATGGCTAGGTGTGAAAAGTCCTAGCTTGGAGGGCTAGGTGTGAAAAGTCCTAGCTTAGAGGGCTAGGTGTGAGAACCCCTGGCTTGGAGGGTCAGGTCCTAGCCTGGAGGGCTAGGTGGATGAAACCCTGGCTTGGAGGGTCAGGTCCTAGCCTGGAGGGCTAGGTTGGATGAAACCTTGGCTTGGAGGGTCAGGTCCTAGCTTGGAGGGCTAGGTTGGATGAAATCCCGGCTTGGAGGGCCAGGTCCTAGCTTGGAGGGCTAGGTTGAAGACCCGGTGAGTGAGACTGGGCACGAAGTCTTGGTCTGGGGGACTGAGCACGAGTCAGGGGAGGCTGAGAGCCAGTTCTCTTGACTTAGAGTGGGTTTGACCTTGCCTGGATCGGTCTGGTGACCGATCAGGGAAGTTGGCACGGAGTTCCCTCGTGGATCGGTCTGGTGACCGATCCAGCGATGTCTGATCGGTCTGGTGACCGATCAGGGAACATACGGTGACTTTGGCAAACCTACTAATCGGCTCCTGATTGGTCTGGTGACCGATCAGGGAGCATACAGTGAGTTTGGGAACCTTACTGATCGACTCATGATCGGTCTGGTGACCGATCAGGGATACTGTTCGGATCATTCTGGTGAACGATCAAACGTCGCGGACTTCTCACTATAACCGATCAGGTTGCAGCCTGATCGGTCGGAGGGTGGCATGATCGGTCACCAGTCCGATCAGGCCACATCCTGATCAGTCTGGGGACCGATCAGGATGGTTGGACTGTGAAGCTGGAAAAACACCCTGTAAAGGAGTGGATCAGTCTGGTGACCAATCCACGACTTGGGATCGGTCTGGTGATCGGTCCCGGAGAAGTCGCGATTTCTGATTACGTGTTGGGGACCGATCAGGATGGAGCCGGATCGGTCTGAACCCAGCCTGATCGGTCTGGTGACCGATCAGGAGTCACTCTGATCGGTCCGGTGACCGATCAGTAGCTGACAGCTTTAATTCAAAAACGCTGTCAGAGCTCTGATTACGCTGCTGATTCGCTACTGATCTCTGCTCCTAACTTCTTATTGTTGATACTCCATTGATTTGCTGAGCTAATGAGCTGCTAAGTGTGCAGGTTACTCAGGTTTACTTCAAGGGAGTCAAACTGAGGCTTTTGCTATGACAGATTGGGCAGGTTTCCATCTCAGGTTGCAACGGATGCTGGAGCTGCTGACTGGGGCTCGTCTGAGGGAAGCTCAGGGAGTCCAGGAGAGCTCAGTGGTAGGTGAGAAGTTACAGTTGAGCAGCTGGGAGCTGCAGAGAGGTGGCTGTGACCTGGCGATCAGTGGGAGAAGCTTAAGGGCTTGGTAGCTATGAAGCCTCAGTAACACTTGATCACTTCTTGCTACAAGCTTTGCTCCATCACTTTGCAAACACTCTGATTCTTGGAGCAACATACTTGAGCACTTGGAGGAAACAAGAAGCTTGACAAGTCCATCAGCAAGAAGACACGAAGAAGGGAGTTCTTGGGTGAGATCTGTGCTGAGTGGAGTTCGGGAGAAGTTCTCTTGTGTTCCTTTGGTTCCTAGTGCTTTGTAAGCCTTCTTGTTTCACTGTTCTTAACTTCATTATTTCTGTGAAACGCTGTGGAGAGGTTTCTCCATCGAGAAGGAGGTTCCATTTGATATCCGGATTTTTCGGGGCTTGATCTGCCGACGATCAAGGGATCACCCACCTCACGGGCACGCCAACGAGTAGGGGCAAGTTATCCCCGAATCTTGTAAACCCTCCTTGTTAGCGATCTTGTTTGTTACTTTAGTTTGTTTTTGTTTTCTGCATTTCTGCATTTCTCTGTTTCCATTTGTTTCCGCTGATGTGCTACTAACCTTGAAGTGCAGAGAAACCCTAAAGTGAAAGAAGTTTGTGTTTGGCTATATTCACCCCCCTCTCTAGCCATCCAAGTTCCAACAATTGCAATCGGACTTTTGTAGGTCCATCAGTGGGTTTCGGTGGAAACCCACTGATGGACCTAGGATATTTAGATTTCTTAATACTCGATATTACTAGTTAGGGTTGAGCTAGAAGATGATATTTATGGTGTCCAAACTTAGTTCTAATGAATATCAATGAAGTTCTCATATCGTGTTAGTTGGCACAGAACAATGCGGCATTAGTAGTTGAATAAATTGCACACAATTATTTTTCTTAACATACAATTATATAGATATGACAAAACTACCCACAATTATTTTTCTTACAGCACCATAGGATGTTTTTTACAATAGTATGGATAATTAATCCCATGTTTTATAGGACATGTCTCTTAGAAATAAAAGTGTTACATCAAATCTCATTTTTGTCATGTCTCCTTGTTTGAAGTCCATCTTCTCATCGTATAAGAGGCATCAAATGTATTGCATCACAAAGAAGGCACAGTCCACGCTATAAATAATATTAGCAACTTAAATTTCTATATTTTTAATAAAATATTTTTCAATTGAAACTCATCCTCATTTACCTACCTAGCTTCTTGTTAGGGACAATTTACTCTAAGGGAGACCCATTAGTCCAAGAGATGATAACTTTCTAGATATGGATGAATAGTCGCAAGTTGCTCATGAGTATATTATTTTAGATCTTTTACCTATATGACCATGAATTTGAAATTCACCATCAACGAGATTTTATACTAAATGATTAACATATAAATGAATAATGGTTGCTCACCACTGAATCATATTCATATTTATATTTACAGTCATTAGCAAGAGAATTGAAATGATTAAAAGTCATTGATTTTATATCTACCGACAACAAGTGAAAGTGTGCATTATCACTACACAAAGGTATTAAAATATATTTAAACCCTTCATCTATCATATCTGTCTTCATTACTTATTGTAGGCCAAACTTTTTTAAGGATCTTATTGATGATTAAAAATATACACAGACAAAATTATTAATAACCAAATCATAAAATTATTTCTACTATAATATATATTCTAAATTCATTTAGATGTCTTACTGTGAAGAAGGTTGGACAATATATTGACTTGTTGTATGTCCTACCACATGCGGATGCTCCCCTAAATAGAATTTTACAGTAGACATCAATTACCTCACTTTTTATAAAAACCTCTCTATTCAAAACAGATAAGAATGAATGCATATTCAAACTAAAGGATGCATCCTCCCAAATTAATTGTGTTGTAAACCTGCAAAGTTAATCCATAAGATAATATATTAAAGAAAAAGATATATTAAATAAACTGTGCATCCTAAGTTACATTAGGTTCTCTAATTTATTTAGTAGGTAGGTCACATCTTCATCTTGATTTTTCTTCTTTGAAGTCATAAATTGCTTCTTCACAAACTATGTTCATAAAGATTAAAAAAAAATTAAAGACCAAAATCAACTTAATTTATCTATTTTACATGCAAGTAAATCACATACCGCAATGACTTGTTTCCTCATTTTATAGAGTACAACGATCCTATTTGTTTCCTCATCTACATCTTTTTCAGACTGGACTTCCATTACAATGATGATTTCTCTTTCTTCATCAATATCATCCCCACTACTTTTTCTGTTTTCCTTGTCCATAAAAATAGGTTCTTATTCAGATTTTTTACCCTCTACATCTAATATTTATTTCTTGCTCCACTTCCCCTTAGGTAATAGCTGGTGCCACAATGGACTGTCAATTGGCGTATCCTTGTAATCATACCGGCATCGGTCACATACTCTCCTTCTCCTTCTTCTACAAGCTATTGGTTCAAAAAGAGGGTCGACTACAGGATTGTTTGATTGAGCCTCCATGCCCTTATTTTTAATTATTGCAAGTAATTCTTTAACCCTTTCATTCAAACACATGTTCTCCACTAATAGCTCCTTGATTCGGTTGTCTTTAAGAATGCAGTCACCACATTCCTTACTACTTTGACTTACAGCTTCTGTGTCATTTCCTTGTAATGTCTCCATTGGGTGTGGAATGTCATCACCGATATCAAGGTTCTCAACCAATTTTTTTTTCCATTTTGGGTAGGAATTATTTCAATCATAACCTGTCAAATAACAAGTACACAAATATTATTAACATGTTAACAACTCCATATCAAATTAATATAGGTCACAGTTTAAAATAATTACCTCTTCAGGTGAGAGTCGGTCGACAAGGGCCCTTACCTTACTAATATCTGAAGGAATATTCCTCTACTTATTTATTCGGGGTCCTTCAACATTGTATGATTTTTGAATTAGAACATGATCCAAAAACCATACCTATACCAAGTGTTACATACAAATACATAAACGACAACAAAATATTATAAAATTTAATATTAAAATTATACTTACTGCTAAAAGGCCAGTAAACCCCTTTAGGTAAAGGAGGGTGGTACTGGTGTGGTATCTCTGAGTTGATGAAAATAAATCCCCAATCATAAGTAATTGTGAAGATAAAAATTGATGAATAGTTTCAACTCAGTTGAATCTAGCAAGATTCTCATAATCATCTACTATATCAACAAGACCTAGAGGGACCTTATATGTACTACATGAAAATAAGATACAAACAAATATATACAAAATATAAAATTCATACACTAATACAACATCATCATCTAATTCAACACTTTTAGCATAATATTTAAGTAACTCCTCAATTCTTGTTCTGATAGGTTGTTTTTCTTTTAAGAAGTAAGTAAGATAGAGGTCACCCTGTAACGACCCTCTCTTACTAACCTTGACCTTATAGGGTCGTCACATTAACTTTACTGCTGGGCAAGGACCAGTCGATTGCCTCCTTGAGCAGTCAACTCCTAGGCCCATTCACTCGACCAATCTTTCTGTTCGAAATTTGGCCAGGGACTAGTCGACTGATGGGGTTACTGTTGGGACCGGGTGCATGTTGACATGGATACGGTTCGTAATTTTAAATTTTAATTACGTGCAGCGGAAGGTTTAACATAAATAATTTCTCAAATTATTTTAACCACGTATCTAGCATGCAACCTTATGTTGTGGAGACATGATCATACATTTAAAATTTTACAGAAAGTAAACTAATTTACTTAATACCTTGCGTAACTCGTAGAAAGGGGCGAGATCCAACCGTAGCGTCCCTTGGAAGCTCCGCCTCTATTCGCGTCCACGCTGAGTTTTCTTCGGGATGACTTCGCAAAGCCACGAGTTTCGTGCCGACAAGAACTACTAGATTCTCCAAAGGCACGACAAAATACCAAGAGAGAGATGAAAAACTAACCATCAAACGAAGAACGGAATCAAGATTCCGGGAGGAGGGAAGGAGTCGCGCCCGCTTCTTCTTCTTCTTCGGCTTCTTCTTGGTGGTGGAAGCTCATGGCAAAGGGGGAGGGCTCTAGGGTCGGCGGCACTAGAAGAGGGAGAGGGAGAGAAGGAGAGGGAGAGAGGCTAGGCAAGAATCCTTGATCTTTTGGATTAATCTCCAAGCCTTGCCTTGGTACCTTTATATAGTAGCCTCTTAATCGCCAAGTCTCCTTTTAACGGAATAAATTTTCATAAGAAATTTATCTTATAAATTTTTCTATGAATTATTCCGTTATGCCAAGTTTTTATTATAACTTTATTTATAATAAAAATAACTATGTCTCCCCTTTTATTATGGAAAGAAATTTTTTAATATAAATTTCTTTATATAAATTTCTTTATCATGGTAAATCAATCCATTATTGATTTTATAAAATAAAATAAACCAATCCAAGGTTTATTTTAATTTTCATGAAAATAAATCTCTTTATATAAATTTCTTTATATAAATTTCTTTATCCATAATTTCATAAAACAAACCACGCGCGGTTTATGTTATAATTTGAACCAAACAATTTGGTTCTCCCTTTTTATTGTGGCCGGCCAAACAAAGAGGGTGGGGACCCTCTTTGGCCGGCCAAACCAAGCCATGACCTCACGAATTAAACTTATTTAATTCGTCCAATAAGTCTTCAAAAGACTTAGCCATTTTATGCTTCCGATGCGTCTCTGAAAAATTCAGATTCGACTTATCTCTCTTGATCGGAAAATCCAATTTTTAACTCGTTTTAAATCTCTCGGATCACTCGTAGTGCGTGTGACTAAATAGGCTTTCGATTTATGTTGACCGTCTATAATTCACCAATTATAGAACGATCATGAGTGACACCTAGTAGTACATCATGATCCCCAATTAATCGAAAGATTAACGGTTGACCTCAGAAATAATTCTGAAACCCTTCAGCAGCTATAATGAGTCGTGCCCCATTCCCTTCACCATCATATACCCACTTGGTTCAGGACACGGTCTATGTGTGTCAGTCCCCATTAGGCTGACTACGTCACACCTAGCCCAAGCAATGTCTTTCTCGTCCAACGGATTCTAATTACTCTCATGTTTCTTAGAGATTCATACTCGGAACATGTTATGCTCTGGCCAGAGGCTTTGAGTAACAATCCGACGATAGGCCTTGGGTATACATCTCCTCGCAAGGAGTGGTGAATCCTTTGTAGGCTGTTCAAACATCTTCGGGCACTTCGGCTTATACCCAATCATCCTGGGTCCACACCTCCTTGGAGATGCTTGCTTAAGATGTCAAAGTATAAGTTTTCATGACCAAGATGACTTGAACACCGCAAGTCAAAGGAACATCGCACTTAAGCTGCAGTAAGAACTTTCATTGACATATCTATATGTAGATTACCATATGAAGTTTTACAGCTAGTCACTCCAATGAACTAGTTCCCTTAACTAGCATTCATGTTTATCTCCGGACATCTCAATGTTACCAGCCAATGAGAATCAGCTGATTAGAGAATAACCCATGCTAGTCTCAACAGAATTGATAGTGTCTGTATCTGTCAATTCATCGACTAGGGACAATTTCAATACTTCACAATTGCACATGTAGAGATAATCACTAGTTGTGAATTCATCACAAATTCTCTCATGCTGTGAATTGTATTGCGGACATTCAGTAAATGAGTTTAAGATCTCAATCAAATACATGAACATGTATACTCAAATAGTGAATATTCATTTATTAAAGTAAATGATTACAATCATAAGGCGATTGCCTTAGGACACTTCTCTCATATTACTAACAAACTCCCACTTGGCCTAATGACAATCGCTACGGTATCCAATACCACAGGCTCTAACATGACCCTCAAACTTGCTTTGAGGCAAGGCCTTAGTTAAAGGATCCGCTAAATTCCTTTCAGTGAGAATTTTCTCAATTTGTATATCATTCCTACTTATAATCTCTCTGATCAGATGATAGCGGCGAAGCACGTGTTTGGATCGCTGATGAGACCTTGGTTCCTTTGCTTGTGCAATAGCTCCATTGTTGTCGCGGTAAACCGGTATTGCTTCATCAATGGTTGGAACCACTCCAAGTTCTGAGACAAACTTCTTGATCCAGACAGCTTCCTTTGCTGCTTCCGAAGCCACAATATATTCCGCTTCCGTGGTAGAGTCCACTACAGTGTCTTGCTTGGAACTTTTTCAACTTATTGCACCTCCATTCAAAGTAAATACGTATCCAGACTGAGATTTGGAGTCATCCTGATCTGTCTGAAAACTGGCATCTGTATACCCACGTATTACCATATCTCCTTCTCCATATATTAGGAACACATCCTTAGTTCTTCTTAAGTACTTAAGGATTGTCTTGACAGCCGCCCAATGATCCATTCCTGGATCAAACTGGTATCTGCTTGTGACGCTCAGAGTATACGATACATCGGGCCTAGTACATAACATAGCATACATGATAGATCCTATTGCGGATGCATAAGGAATCTTATTCATGCAAATCCTCTCGTCTTTTGTGCGTGGACACATAGACTTTGAAAGGTTGATCCCATGCCTGATGGGAAGGTAACTTTTCTTGGATTCCGACATACTAAACCTTTTTAGCACTCGGTCTATATATATAGACTACGAAAGACCAAGTAACCGTTTTGATCTATCTCTATAGATTCTAATCCCAAGGATATATGTTGCTTCTCCCAGGTCTTTTATGGAGAAAGTTTTGGACAACCAAATTTTAACTGATTGTAAGACAGATATATCGTTTCCTATAAGTAATATGTCATCGACATATAGTAATAGGAATACGACTGCACTCCCACTAACCTTCTTGTACACACAAGGTTCGTCAGGATTTTGTGAGAAATCAAACTCTTTGATTGTCTCATCAAAACGGATGTTCCAGCTCCTGGATGCTTGCTTCAGTCCATATATGGATTGTCGAAGCTTGCATATTTTGGTTTTATCAACCGATGTGAAACCTTCAGGTTGTATCATGTATACATCCTCAAGCAGGTTCTATTAAGGAATGCTGTTTTCACATCCATTTGCCATATCTCATAATCATAATGAGCTGCTATGGCCAGGAGCATCCGAATGGATTTAAGCATAGCTACTGGCGAATAGGTTTCGTCATAATCAATTCCTTGTTTCTGACGATATCCTTTTGCCACTAATCTAGCCTTAAAGGTAACAACATTACCTTCCATGTCGGTTTTCTTCTTGAAAACCCACTTGCACCCTATGGGCTTAATCCCTTCAGGTGGGTTAACCAAGTTCCATACTTGATTTTCGTACATGGAATCCATTTCCAAATTCATGGCTTCAAGCCATTTGTCCCTTTCTGAACTTTTCAGAACATCTTCATAACTGATAGGTTCATCATCGCTTATGAGTAACACGTCGTTCGATTCACTTATGAGAAATCCGTATCTCTCTGGAATATTGCGTGTCCTATCAGACCTACGAAGAGGTGGTGTTGTTTTAGGTTCAACTGATAGCTCATCATTATGAGTTATCGGTTGTGGGTCTAGACTAGGTGTCTCTATAATGTCTATTAGAGTTTCTTGAACTTCATCAAGTTCAATGCCACTCCCACTGTTTTCTTGTAAAAGAAATTCTTTTTCCAGAAACACAGCATGCCTTAAAACAAACACCTTTTGTTCCAAGGGATGATAGAATTGGTAACCCTTTGTTTCCTTAGGGCATCCAATAAATAGATATTTATCAGACTTAGCATCCAATTTGTCTGATACAGTCCGCTTCACATAAGCAGGACAACCCCATATCTTAAGGTGAGTTAAGTGAGGTTTCTTACTATTCCACGTCTCATATGGAGTAGTAGAGACTACCTTGGTCGGGACTCTGTTTAGCAAGCAAACAGCTGTCTTAAGTGCATAGCCCCAAAAGGATTTTGGAAGAGTTGCATGATTCATCATGGATCTAACCATATCCATCAAGGTTCGGTTACGCCTCTCAGATACACCATTATGCTGTGGTGTATATGGCGGAGTCCATTGAGACAATATCCCATTGTCCCTAAGATAATCTTAAAACTCTTGACTCAAGTATTCACCGCCCCGATCGGATCGAAGTATCTTAATACTTTTGCCAAGCTGTTTCTCTACTTCATTTCTGAACTCTTTGAATTTCTCAAAAGCTTCAGATTTGTGTTTCATCAAGAACACATACCCGAATCGTGAGTGATCATCGATAAAGGTAATGAAGTAGCTATAGCCTCCTTGTGCAAGAGTTGACATTGGTCCACATACATCAGTATGTATTAGACCAAGCAATTCTCCCACTGGATTACCTTTTCCGGAAAAGGGTAATTTGGTCATCTTGCCTTTTAAGCATGATTCGCATGTATCAAATGAACCGGGTTCAAATGATTCCAGAATTCCACATCGGTGTAATTTGGTCATGCGTTTCTTACTTACATGGCCAAGACGACAATGTTATGTGTAGGAGTCTATTCAATTATCTATTCGAGCACATTTGTTGCTGACTTCGATATTGAAAACGTCACCGGATAAATCTAACGTGTAGATACCATTGCACAATGTTCCGGTCCCATAAAGAACACCATTTAAAGTTATGTAACAACAATTGTTACTAAAAGTTAAATGATAACCCTTTTCATTCAAGCATGAAATAGATACAATGTTCTTTATTAACGAAGGAACAAAATAACAATTATCCAACTCTAAGACAAGTCCAGTAGAGAGCTTTAGCAAATATGTTCCGATGGCAACAGCAGCAATCTTTGCTCCATTTCCAACTCGCAAATTCGCTTCTCCCTTGATGAGTTTTTTTCTATTCCTTAGCCCATGTATGTCATTACATATATGTGAGCTGCACCCAGTATCAAGTACCCAGGTGGTTGAGGAAATAGAGTGACATTCAATAACGAAGATACCTGAAGAGGATGGGGCATCAGATGCCTTCTTCTTCAAGGACTCAAGATAAACCTTGCAGTTTCTTCGCCAGTGACCCTCCTTGCCACAGTGATGGCAAGTGCCTTTTGGGGTCTTTTCAGTCTTTTTGGCCTTTTTCTTCCTTCCCTTATTTTGTTCTTTGGGCTTCCTCTTAGAACCTTTCTTTGAGGAACCAACTAACAGTATCGTCTTCTGATCCTGCTTTATTGAAGGCTCTACAGTCTTCAGCAGGTTGAGCAACTCAGGAAACTGGTCTGGAGTTGCATCTTCAGGAGGACGGTTGGGAAGTTGTTCTTCAAGGACATAAGCAAGCTTTTCTACCTTGAGGACTATCCTCAGGTTTCTAAGCCAGTCCATGAAGTTTGGCCCAGTCAGCTTATTGGTGTCCAAAATGGAACACAAATTTAGAGAAGACATGATCGAGTGATTATCCTAGAAATACAAATTGAGCTTATGTGAGAAGAATGATAAAGAATGCATCAACATACATTAATTAAATCCTATTTATTTTTCGAATTGAATAACCCTTTTTATCAATTCGGGAGATCGTAGGAACATCTCCAAATAGGTTGATATCCAACCATAGATAAGAACAACCATGGCTGTGGCAATCAAGTTATTCTTAGCTATGAAGGTAGGTAATTATACCGATTACATATCACATATATGTAACTATCACTTTATGCTATCAACTAATTGAATGTTTGCATAAATCATTGGGTTGTTAACTCATTAACAAGTATGCAACAATATACATAGCACCTAACTGCACCTCTCTTTACATCGACCTTGGCTGTGGCACAACAAATCGATGCTCCAAGCTTAAGGCTGACCCATTAATCAAGAAATAGTTTTAATATGGTTGGAGCTCATTCAACCGTTTAGTCAGGCTTGGATGTGTCCAACAACCAAAACTAAGGATTGACCTCTGACTCCAACTATATTAATCATAAACTAATTCCATGGTTTGAACATGTTGAGGTTCAAGCCGGGCATGATG